>JAXGGA010004528.1:0-87314 GCA_038373865.1 Uloborus plumipes
CTGTTTGTGGAACAGCGTTCAAAGGACCACCAGTGAGAAAGTGACCTAGCGTCAGCACTGAAAGATCACTTGGATCACTGGACGAGGGGAGAGAGGACGAGAGTTGAGGCAGGCTTCAACTTGCACTATGATCGTATACAATTCTTCGTAAGTCAATGTTACGTTTGATATGGGGCTTCCCACAATCCCCCGAAATGAGGGGACCTGGGAGGAATAAGCGTCACTCGATACCTTCAGAAGTTATAAAATGCTGAAAGCTCGTTACCTGGAATTGCTACTAATTTTGACCACTTTTTTAGTTCTTATTTTGCACCTACCATATTTGTGGCATTTTCTGAATACATTTTAGCTGGTTTGCCTCTTCTAGGGAAGAAACGCTTCAATTTTGTGATAAATGCATCTGAAGTTAGATCACATAAGACCTCGAGATGAATGACTTTTGTAGAAAAACATATAAAAATACAAACATAAATCTTATTTAAAGTTCCCTTACGTTAGTTTTCGTAAGTCACATAGAATGGGCCACACAGATCTAATCCAGCATAATTGAAAGCATACGTCCCTATAACTCTATCTTTTGGCAAATCCGCCATAATTTGAGAACTCAAAAGTGGTTTATTTCTAAAGCATATAATGCAGGAATGTACTGCTTTTCTGGCCAAATCTCTACCACCCAATGGCCAAAATTTTAATCGAACTACACTTAGTAACGCTTGTGGACCAACGTGAAGAAACTTTAAATGACAAGTAAAATATATTTTCTCAGTTAATTTTACACTTCTTAGACTTCAACAATTCTTCTTCAACTTAATAGGACACTTTTGTTCATAGGGAATGTCGGCTCGTAATAACCGTCACCTACTCTTATAATTTTCTCTTTGTCCACAAATGGCTTTAAACTACTTAACTCTTTGACGGTTTTCTTGTCAAATGCTTTCTGAGCGTCTCGAACCAAATGATGCTCAGCTATCCTAAATTCTTCAATACAGATTCTACCTGAAAAACACTGACGTCTCTTTAGAATGTTTATGAATCGTAGCACAGAACACAGAATACATACAGTATTGAAGTAGTTGTTACTGCAGTTCAATACATCATCCAGCACTGATGAGCTTGCAGAAATGATCATCGTAGTATTACTAGACACTTTGGCAGTAATCTTAATTTCTCAGTAAAACTGTTCATTATCGGAATGAACTTCAGAGAATTCAGGTACGTATAACGAATCAGTGTCTTGAACTAGAAATTGTGGACCGTTCCACCACAGGCTGCTGTTTATTAGATCTTTAGTTTTGCATCCTCTTGAAATTAAATCTGCGGGATTGTCCGATGATTTAGCATGCCCCCACTGTTTCACATCAATAAGAGATTGAATAGTTGCAACTCTTGAAGCTACAAATGTCGTTAATTCGGACAGTGATTTCAGAATCCATGAAAGAACATATGTGCTGCACGAATAGTAGTTAGCTGAATAGCGAGATACGTTCAGAGTTGACATTACTTTATGCATTAGTTTTGCTAAAAGGGTTGCACCACAAGGTTCCAGTCTTGGAATCGTTAAGGTCTTAATGGGTGCCACACGGCTCTCACTACGTAGTAAATGGGAGGTGAATTCACCCGAATGGCTCTGACTCACAGCATTAATTACTGCACCATACGCAACTTCTGATGCATCGGAAAATCCATTAAGAATTAAAACACCAAAATCCTCACTTAATACAAATCTACTGATCTTTATTCCATTAATTAAATCTAAGGACTCCCGAAATTCTTTCCTCTCTTTCAACTTATCATCAGGTAACCTATCATCCCACTGAGATTTTAAAGCCCGAAGTTCCCGCAACCTGGTGACCGTAACTATAGGACCTACGAGACCCAAAGAGTCGAATATACGTGCAATTAGTGAAAGCACCTCCCTTTTCGTAAACTGGTTTTGTTCTGTCGTTGATAGGTGAAATTTCAAAGTGTCACTCTTTGGATCCCACATGAGACCCAATGCTTTGGTTTCTTCTACCTGGCTAAAGTCAGAAGTTCCCACAATTTCCAGTAACCTTGAGTCATTACTACACTACTTGTGAAATGCCATACCACACGTTTCAAACAAATGTTTTAACTCCCTTTGTAAAAACTTAGCAGATTCTAAATCTGCTGAACCAGTTAGGACATCGTCCATGTAAAAATTGTTTTGAATTGCCATAGACGCCAAAGGAAACTCTTTCTGACCATCTAATGCCAGTTGTTTTAAATACCTTATAGCTAGGTATGGAACGCTTGTAGTTTCATACGTCACCGTACAAAGTTGGTACGCTTTAATCGGTTCGGTAGCAGAATCCTTCAACAAAATACGTTGTAAATTATGTTGGCTAGAATTAATGAGAATCATTCTGTATATTTTTATGACATCAGCCGGAAAAGCAAAACGATTCAGTCTGAATCTCAAAATAATTGCAAATAGCTCATCCTGAATTACCCCACCATTTAATTGAATAGAATTTGAGGACTTACCTGTAGATGTGGGTTGAGAAGCGTTGAACATGACTCTCATTTTTGTAGAATTTTTCTCAGTGCGAAAAACACCTAAATGTAGCACATAATAATTTATCCCTGGATCTTCTACCTCTTTGACCTCCTGCATGTGTCCTAAATCCCTATATTCTCTCATGAACTCAGTATACGGAGCCATTTGCACAGGGTCTTTTTCTAAACGCTTATATTGAGAATTGAGTTTTCTAAGGGCAACGCTTTTTGATTCTCCCAAATACTGGGGATCTCTTTTGAGGGCCATTTGCACAACGAACTTACCGTTCTCATCTCTTCTGTAAGTTTCTGTAAAACTTTGATCACATTGAAATTCGTCAGAGCTTTTTATAAGTGGCCTTTCCATCCACTTCTTCTAATTCCCAGAACTTTCGTAGTTCATCATTTAAATTTCCCGGCTCACTAATTAGCCCACAATGCACTTTGTTTTCCTCATAATCAGTAATACTTCCTCCAACTACATAACCAAATACATAATTTTGTAGAATTAAGTTTGAATTTTGAATATATATTTGCCTAGATAACAGACTCTCACGAAAAACTTCATTTCCTAACAGCATCGATATTTTCCCAGGCTTATTAAAATCACGATCAGCTAATTTAATATCAAAAGGAAAATTCAATTTATCAATTGGGACATAATTAGAAGGGGTTTTATTTGTTATTTTGGAAGTTATTAGAACATTTAGCTCCTTTGAAAAGCTCTTATTATGATTCTGTATCGTAGCACTTGGTCTCCACTTTACATTTACGAATGTTCCACTTACCTCATTAAGTGCTAAATTTATCTTTTTCTTCGGTGTGTGTAATAAATCTGCTAGCTCGTTAGTGATCAAGTTGACACCTAACGCACTTACCGAGTTTTCCCTCTTTTGATTCTGGCATAATTGACCAAAGTCTGGGAGAATTGTTGCGTTTTACATTTATATTAGAAGCGTTAAGGGTTCTCGCGTTCTTTTTCAAAAAATCCATTAACTCAGCTACTGACGGTAAGTCATCTATTTTTAAATGTCTCTCCCACCACATTTTAGTATTCGGATCTAGTTTCTGACTCAAAACATAGCAAAGAAAAACAGAAGAAGCACCCTCTATGTTTTGATTTAAAATTTCCGGTGATCTTAAACACTCACTCGCGATATCTATTAAACTCAAAACTGCGTTTGGATTCTCATTTTGAATATTAGATATACTCATAAAACGCCTTAAGTGTGCGTAAACTTGTTCACGGTTATTCGAATATCGTACTTCTAACAGCGACCATGCTAATTGAAAATTCGCATCTACTATAGATATAGATTGAATGATGCTTAAAGCATCACCTTTAAGAGAGGAATTTAGGTATTGTAATTTTATTCCATCTGGGAACAACTCCTTATTTGAATGAATAGTTGCATTGAAAATATCTCTGAATGAAAGTCATTCGTTTAAATTCTCAGAAAATACAGGCAAGGCTACACTAGATAGCGTTTTATACAGGCTTCTTCATTTGATCAAAATCCTTGGGATAAAAACGGACGTCCTTTTCCAGCGACATCTATCGAATTTTATGGTAACTAACATTTCTACAAATCAAATAATAAAAGACAAAATTAAAAGTTAATTTGTTGGCGACCATTTTACAATTTGGCATTCAATTCTATTTTAGTGTATTTTAACGTTATTTAATAGCTCGTTCGATTTGTTGGTTTATTCTGCATTTTAACGGCTTATTTTAATTAGTTAGTGAATTATTTTTCATTTTAATTGATTCTAATTATTAATTAACTATGAAACGACACTGGCACCGCAGAGCGATAAATGGCGATTTTGGAACGATAGTTCCATCAAAACTTTTGATGAGTTTAGATGGTCAAATTAATTTATTTGGCGATTTTTTTACATTTTAATGGAAGTTCTCCGTACAGCTTTTGAGAATATTTCAATAACCGAGATCTTTGGTAGTATGTACGTTTCAGTTATAGGTACGTTTTTTAACTTGGCGATGTATTTTCTTACCACCTAAGCGAAGATTAAAATTTTAAGCTTGCATCGTCTTCTTTTCTCTTATTTTGCATTTTAATTTAAATTTCAATGATAATAATGGCTCGATATATTTATTAAACTTGTTATGTTACATGCTAATGGAGCTTTTGAAGTTGATTTGGCGAGTTTTTTAATAAGAATTCTCACATTATTTCGCAGCTTTTTTTCAGTTGGCCCATTATTTTACTTTCAAGTATTAAACTTATGTGTGAAATTAGAAACAAAAAAGGGAAGATTTCGGTGATTGGAAGTCTGGTTATCTTTCACTATTGGCGTTAAATCTTTGTGTCCAATTTATGAGCGAGGGAAATATACTTCCTTCGCAAACATAAACTAAAGAGCAACAAAATAAAGTAATTATCGCCAAAAATTTGGCAACCACAGCAGATTCCCAATTATCGAAATATTATCAATGTGTGAAATTTAACATAAAAAGAACATTACCTTTTAATGTTGTGTAAATGAAAACAAAATTTTACAGTTGGTCGTCGTAATATTGTAGTTTTGTTTATTTTTTTCGTACTTGTATTGCTCTTTAGTACCAAACGATTATATATGCTCATTTCGTTTTTACTAAAGAAATTAATATGTTTTGTTGTCAATCGTCTTTCCGTTGAACACCATCGCTTCATTAGTGTACATTTCATTCTGGGGCAGCAAAATGAAATGTCTCTACGAATAGATTCGCCATTTATCGCTCTGATGGGTCAACGCTATCAAAATGAACATCTGAGCTTTTGCGTAGCAATTAAGATCGTGTGAGCAACAGTAATGAAACAAAATAGTAAATAGAACAATATTATTTCATTGCTACATTTTTATTTATCGGCTGCGAAGAAAAGCGTATATTTTATTAATGCAGAGATGTCAAAATTGAACGCCATTGCTATATGTTGCTAATTCGAAGAAAGTAAACAATGAATGAATGTCGTATGACTGAATCATGAGTTGCGACCAACTATACCTGAAAAGGGAATTTATTTCCCCTAAAAAGCAGTACTAAGAGGGCCTTCGGCATCAATTCTTTCTGTACTCCACTTCAGTTAACTACATCAATATTTTTTAACCCTAAAAGATAGGATAAACGTCACTTTTTACAGCGGAAACAACATGCTAATAAATGTAAACAAACATTTGGGAGGTCGTTGTTCAGCGCTCTCTAGCGGGCAAATCTTTACCATTGATGTTTTGAGTAATGAAGAAGCCTGTATAAAACGCTATCTAGTGTAGCCTTGATACAGGTAATGATATTTTTGGAAGTTTCAGGGTGGTGCTCTGATTTGAAACGGGAACTGGTGGTTTTGAATCAACATTTTCGCGTTTGATTTGGTTTAACTTGAACTCAAGTTTCATCCCTAATATCATAAATCTGTTCTTGTTCTGTTGCATAATTTTCTACTTCGTCGTCTTTACAATTAGTAACAAGAAGTTCTGTCAAGAACTAAACGAGCCTAATTTCCCGTAAACCGACATTGGTATTCTCGCATCTGATCAAAATTATCTTCATTATCTGAGACTGCAAATTATGTCAAACATACCCTTAAAGTTGATTTCTAAGAATAAAATATACCTCTTTCATGTGATGAAATAAACGCGTAAAAAGTAAGCGAAAGAATAAAGTTGTAGCATCTCTTTAACAATGCAGCTACTATATTTTTTCCGTAGACAAATTCCTCAGTTGTTTTGAAAAAAGAATTAAAAGTAGAAAGAGCATCAAAACACATTTTATCAAGAAAAAAAACTCATTTCTAAATAAAATGTATCGAATTAATTTTTAATCCGTTGCCAATAATTTAAAATCAACAAAGAAAAAATAAATAATAAAATGCTCTCTTAAATGAATGCTTTTTGTTCGGAAAAAAAAGTCTGCCAAAAAAAAATAATAATAATAATAACAATAAAAATTAATAATAAAATAAAAGAAATAAATAAAGAAAAATCGTTTGCACAGTTATTTCTTTTAAGAGTACGAGTCTGTAATTTTTTCCTAGCCTCCATTTCTGCTATGTTTGCTGAGTCAGAGTTAGAATCGAGGATTCACAGCTGGGGTTGAAAAGTCGGAGTGCTTGGTCAGAGTCGATAAGCGGAGTCAGAGTAAAAGGCTCTAAAATTCTAACAGTCGGTCATTTTTTCCACGCCTGAATTTCTGCCACGGCTTTGCAGTCGGAATCCGAGTCAAGGATTCGCTGTCGGAGTCCGAGTAAAAAAGTCGGAATCAATAGGCGGAGTGACAATCGAAGGTTTTAAAATTCTAATAGTAGGAGTCAGTCATTTTTTCCGAGCCTGCATTTCTGCCATGGCTGCGGAGTCGAAGTTGGAGTCACGGATTCGGTGTCTGAAATGGAATTACCCACTTCTTCTTATTCCATATTCATGAGTCATGAATGATGAAGAGCAATGGACACCATAATCACAAACAAACTTTATTTATTTGCACAGAACAACAAGATGAGCTGCCAATTTGCCCTTTTTCCCGGATAGCGGTCAAGAAATATTCCATAAAATTACTATCCCGCTATCCGGCCATGATCTTCTCATCTGTTCAGGATGAGTGCCAAGAGTCTTAGTGACTTCATGCGCTCTGCCACGCGCTCTCGCGGAGGGCAAGTGTGTAAAACCCAATTGCGCAATCGGGGAATTCCTAGTAAATCAGTCATCAACACCCCCGCAAGTGTTGCCTCACTGAGTGGATAATTTTATTTCTTACAGTGTCAGAGTGGATTTCAAAAAATCGGAGTCGGCAGTCCAAGTCGATAAGCGAAGTCGGAGTCGAAGGTTTTAAAATTCAAATGGTAGGAGTCAGTCAGGGGGCCACTTGGCCCTAGAGGTAGAGTACTCTCCTCGTAAGCAAGTGGTCGCGGGTTCGAATCCCGCTTTGCCCATGGATGGTAATTCATCCTCTCGGTGCTTAAATCTGTCCTGTGTTTGTCAGGAGGCAAAGCGCATTGTACTTGTACGCAGTCCTCATGTATGTTGCAGCCGATGGCTTCTGGAAGAAAAAAAAAAAGAAGTCAGTCATTTTTTTTGACCCCCTGCATTTTTGGTTGCGGAGTTAGAGTTTGTTAGTTTGAAAGAAATCCGGGTTTTAGTTTAGGATCTACATTGAGCTTAAAATTCCCTGTAGACGCTAATGTTAAGTTTTTTTGAACGGTTC
The DNA here is from genome assembly GCA_038373865.1 of Uloborus plumipes. NCBI lineage: Eukaryota > Metazoa > Arthropoda > Arachnida > Araneae > Uloboridae > Uloborus > Uloborus plumipes. The sequence continues at coordinate 7,715 of JAXGGA010004528.1, forward strand.
AAAACTGAACGAAAAATTGTTTAAATTAAATAGTGAAATATGGGAATGAGGTATCCTTGGGGGGGGGGGGGCGAGATCTTTCCAACAAAAACAAAGTTTGTTCAAATCGAAAAGTTAATTCAAAAGTTATGGGAGGGGGGGGGGACAGACAGACCGACCGACAGATCGACACACAAATTCCCCATCTCAATACCCTACTTCCAATTTTAAATTTGTCGATATTTGTTTTAATTTTTATTTCTTTCTGACTTTTTTTTGAACTAGGCGATATTTTTTAGATGCATTAAGCCACTTATAAGGCTTTTTTCGTCTTTCTTTTATTTTTAACGGGAAAGCAGGCGAAAAAGGAATTCAAAACACTCGTTTAACTCATCAATAATTAATGAAAGTTTCTGTTCACAAATATTAGTATCCTTAAAATCACAACCTTTTTGAAATTTTGTTGCAAGTTTTGTTAACTGGGCTTTTTGGACCCGTTTCTTGGCTAGTGCTTGTCTTGCGGAAGTAATTGGCATGTTGAGAAAATATATCACTCACCTTCATACAGGTCGTACTATGAACTCGAAATTTCTTGATTTATTACAAATTATCCAGAGATAAACTGCGTAACAACATTATCATTGGCCACTCTTGTGTTGCAGCACAGTGTTTTGGCGGAAAACAGTCAACTTGAACTGTCACTAGAAAATCACAACATTCTCCATAGGTCCCCTTTATTCCGGCTCGGAAAGGACCACATGTTTGTTGCACAGTCAACAATTAAAGTATTCGACGGACCATTTTTCTTTAAAAAAGCTTTATTTTAACACTTAACTCACACACAAACATGGCGACCAACTCTTTTTTAATTTAAAAAAAATTGAAAGAATAGAATATTATTGTTGCTATGGCAACCGTTGTAGGCAGCTGCATCTCTTGAGTTGAAGTGTTCTTAACAACCCGATTGAGCTAAAAATTTGCAAATCTCATTTTCTAGCCTATTGGCACATTTTAGAGGGGTGCCGCAAAAGATTAGACCAAAAAAAAAAAAAAAAAAATTTCCCCCATGTTCACAAAGTTGCGGCACCCCCTTAAATGTGCCATTAAACTAGAAAACATATTTTTCAAAGTTTTAGCTTAATCGGATAATATTAACACGTGCCTCAAGGAGGATAAAGTTACGAAAAACAGCGACTTTTGTTAAAAAATCGTAGTTTTTACTCTAAAAAACCAAAACTATTTTTCCTAGAAACTTAATTTTGGTCTCATTTTGTATTAAATTTTATTTTTGTTAAGTGCTATCTCATTCATTTTTACTAACATGTCCAGAGTATTTATTTGGCATTTTTCATATTAGATCGTAGAGTATATCAAAAATAAGGAATTTTCATGCAAAAACCTAAAAGCGTTACAATATTCAATTACATTTATTTGCTTATTAGTCGGGTTAAGTTTAAAAAACTATAACCCGACTACAAAAAAAAAGCACTGAAAGGTAAGAAACAAGGTAGGTGCTATTTAATATCATCGTCTTATTAAATAAAATAAGACGTTTGATATCTTATCTATACCTGTTTATTTAGTTCTACGACTTGAACCCTCTGCAAGTTCCACATTAACAACATAATTCACTTCAAATGCTGTAGTCGTGCGTTGTCAACTACAGAAAGCAAGCATTTAAACTTGATTCACAAGCAAACATATTAGTTTGATCTATATATATATATGTATACACGAATGGTAAATTAGGTTATAATCTTATTCTATCAAGTTGTTTTTTTGTAGTTTTTTTATAAGCGAGTTTTTCCTATTTCAGCAGGATATTTATCTTTTTCTTACAGCAGAAATAAAGCTTATCTTAAATATTGGGAATATCAGTTTTAACTATGTTTAAATTATTTTATGAGGTAAATTATTGAAGATTATAGGATGATAAATTGTATTAATTTTTAAAGTCAATTATTTTGTGAAAATTAACTTCTTTTGGATAGAAACTTCTTTTTTTTTGAGTAACATGTTTGGTAGGGTGTATTTTAGTCATGAATCAGATGAGCACATAGCTAAACTAAGAAACATTTATTTTTTTTCAATTCTCTACACCACATTAAGTAATTAAAATTATACAAGAGAAAACAGCGAATATAAACAGAATATGTGCAAGCAATTACTAATTTTTATTTTTAGAACTATTATTGAATTTACGTAATGATATACAACATCATCCTGACTTTTTATAGCTGCAAGCCATCGTTCAACGATTTGACATACATTTGCAAGGTTGAACTAAAGACTCTGGCAGATACGGCTCAGTCATATGCTGCAGACGTACTCGTATGTCATCATTTCCCTTTTCATGTTCAAATAAGCATAATAGGTTTCAATTGAGTTTTATGAAAATTTCTCCAACTAAATAGTTGTACTGTAGCCCTTAAAAAATACATAGTATCTGACGTGCATATAACTTTCATTAAATTAAAGCGAAAACCTATGCATTGAGAAATCAGTCAATCTCGGTTTCCCATAGATGAACGAGCTGTTTGACCAAAGGACTCAGTCCCAGTTTTCAAAATTTGCACTTTACTGTCAAATCTGTTAGTAGTACCTTCACTTCACACTCTCCAGGGTCCCCCGTACCTACCACAGCTTCGTGGTTTAACCGAGATAGGGCCCTGAAGAGCGCTCTGTTCTTAATTTTGAACCAGAACCTAGGGTCGAGCAAACCCTAGGGCCCAGCACCCCCAGAGGTATCGTTTCACTTGGAGGACTTTGTGACCACGACATTTTTAACGCCTCCCAGCCACTATTAATCAAGGCGGTGGATCTTTGATCGGCTGGGTTTCGAACCCGGGTCCCTCCGGGACGCGAGTCCGATGCCTTACCGATCGGGCCACCACGGCCCCTGTTAGTAGTACCGCAACCACTTACAGCATGTAATGGTGGCAAAATTTTGCACATGCTTTCACCAAGGAATTCAGCAGCTAAATGGCACCCTAGAGGGAACTTATTTGTCCGAAAACCGTCGATCAACAGACCTAAACAACCAATATTTGCTGTTTCTTTCCAGCAGTAAATTGCCAAAATGGATATATCTGTAACAACGCCGAGGGTAATAACATAAGCTTACTGCATATAATATGTGACAAATCGTTCTTGAATCAGCTTCAAATGGATTTATTTTAATTCAAGTACTTCATAAAATAAAGTCCCTTGTAGTTCGAGACTGTTGGTAGAGGTCATCGAATACTCCACATATGTACATTTCGCAGTCTTCTTTTACTTATACGTATTTTGAAGAATAGTGCACATAAACAAAACAAGCTGTTATTTATTTTGAGTGCTTGTGAAGGAAGCTTTGCAAATCATCATCTTTTGTCGAATAACTTGAAATTATGTAATTTTTAATGGTTTAGCTTTTACTACATAAACTTGACTAAAAATTTCATTGAAAGGATTTCAAAGCCTCTGCTTCCTGTCAATAATGTTCAGTTGTGCAATATTGAAAATGAATTGATTTGATATGGAAGAAGAGGCTTTGAAATCCAGAAAAATGATGGCAAGAATAACACCAGGCACTCAGAGTCTTCATTGTGTAATGCCATTAAACAGGAATCCGATGCAAGTGAATGCATATTCATTTTCAACACTATAAGGATCGAACGTGCTACAACTGTCAAAGGCGTTCTTGATTGCCCAGAAATGGTTGGATTCTTGATCTGCAGGTATAATGGATATTGGTGGCTAAGGTGCGTCTTAGACACAGATGAAGAAAATAAAGCTGTTGCAGCCCCATGGACCCTCAAATTCTATCAACTATCCAGACTTTGAAAATGTTGTCAATGTGCCCATAAGTGCTATTATTTCGAAATTAGACCCTAGTAGAAACGGAAAAGGAATTATTTATAACCTCTCAAAACAAGACGTGGAATAAGCCAACCGTCACTTGTAAATAACATTTCGCAGTTTGCAATATTTCTGTATTATATATCCTCAGGAGCCATAGGCATTGCAATAAAGTGGGAAGAGTGTGAAAAGTAAATTCCATTTTTCATCCAGATCCCATTGCTGTCCCATTCTGCAAATTTTACCACATATACACTACATTAGGAAGTAATATATATATTTTTGTTCAGATTTTTAAAAAATGCACTTTTTGAAATATTCAAGGTCAAATATTGCTTTTGGTGACCTTGAAATATTAACATCACGAAACCTTGTCAAATTATATATCATTTGAAAGCTTGTTTAAAGAGCTTTACAATGACGTATAACAAAAGACTCTAGCTGCAATACAAGCTGAGAAAATTGAATCTTTGTATGTTCAAAATTTCACTTTTTTCCATTTTTTGCGTTTTTTAAGCGGTCTCACACAAAAAACTAACAGCTGAAAAAAGATTTTAAAATCAGTTTTTTGTATCACTTTATAGAGGTAATCAACCCTATATTTTTTTTTGAAATTGGTGATGGTCAAGTTTTGAGGCTTGTTGATTTCATATGGAATGACCCTGATATCTCCCCAAAAACAACTCTGTTGTAAAAACATCCCCCGCCAAGAAAACCTTAAACACTCAGCCTTAAAAAGCTATGATATCGAGTTTTCCCGCCAAGTTTGTGCCGAACTACTCCTCGCCTGTATGGACAGTTCGTTTAAATTGTTTTCAGTACTGTTAGGCGGGAAGTTTTGTAAAGTGAGGTGGTTGCTTAATGAGTAAAATCTTTCCGCCTAACAGTACTGAAAACAATTTAAACGAGCTATCCTTACAGGCGAGGAGTAGTTCGGCACAAACTTGGCGGGAAAACTCGATATCATAACTTTTTAAGCCTGAGTGTTTAAGGTTTTCTTGGCGGGGATGTTTGTACAACAGAGTTGTTTTTGGGGAGATTGCATATTTCAGGAAGCGTTTGAGAACGTCGATATAGCGTTTGAGAGAGTTGATATAAAATTCAAATAATCATTCCTTGGGAGATTTCAAAAGATCTGCAGGTTCGGATTTCTTTTCCCTGTTTCCAATTATTGCCAATACATGAACTAAAAAATCTCAAAGGTGAATCGACAAGTAGAGCGTGAGGACATGTGCCTGTATGATTTTAGCCGTTGGTACGATGTTATATCAACTCATCTGAAAAAGGAACGAGAATCTTACAAAATTGGTATGAAAATGATATTTTTATTCTCTTATAATGTTCAAACCTTGGAGTGTTGTGTTGTAAATTAAAGAAAAGTGGAAAACCTTACAAACCAAAATTAAAAGTGTTTCGCGTCTGTTCTTGGAATCTCGTGACAGATTTAAAACTTATCTCCGGCTGAAGTAGAGTCTTGAAATTTTGAACCAAATGTACACAGCCAAGATAACAAAATGCCCGCCGCCAAAAGAACAGTTTGTCCTCCTCCAAGAAAAAATTTGAAAGAGAAAACAAAAAAAACAGGCAAAGCGATAATATTGATGCAAAAAGATGTGATATCTCTCCAAAAACAACTCTGTTGTAAAAACATCCCCCGCCAAGAAAACCTTAAACACTCAGCCTTAAAAAGTTATGATATCGAGTTTTCCCGCCAAGTTTGTGCCAAACTACTTATTCGCCTGTATGGATAGTTCGTTTAAATTGTTTTCAGTCCTGACAGACGGGAAGTTTTTACTCATTAAGCAACCACCTCACAAGACAAAGCTTCCCGCCTGGCAAAACTGAAAACAATTTAAAAGAACTATCCATACAGGTTAGTTGTAGTTTGGCACAAACTTGGCGGGAAAACTCGATATCATAACTTTTTAAGGCTGAGTGTTTAAGGTTTTCTTGGCGGGGGATGTTTTTATAACAGAGTTGTTTTTGGGGAGATCATCTTTCCTTCCTTTTACGTAGTAAAGGGTGTATTGTGATTGCGAAAAAAAAATTACTCAAATTTGGGTCTAAATTTTGATTTTGCTCATCCCCAAATGAATATTGAGTCGTTTTTTCGATCTGTCAGCTTCACTACACTTCACTTCACTCCTCGACCCTCGAGGCTTTTTATTGAACAATTAAAACAATTGCAATTTCTAATTTTCACACAACGATTAGTAACACGAAGCATAAAACATTTACAACATATAATGACACAAAAACATAAGATAATTGAAACATATAATTACAAAAAGTTAGCAGTTTAAATTAGCTAGCTTAACTACAGTGAACTCTCACTTATGCGCCGTCTCAAGAGACCAACAGAAAAAGGCGCATAAGTGAGAGAGACGTATAAGTGAACAAGACTATTTTAAAGACTGAAACGCAACATCCCAGGTAGCACAAATAACCTTTAAACGTTTTATAAACGTTTTTAAGCGGTTGTTACAACGTTAATAACCATTTTACAACCTTTAAAAAACGCAGTGTGCTACTTGGGATAGGTTCTAATGAGAGAATGAATAAGAATGTTTCTATAGATAAGAGACATATTACTACGGTTTGTCAATTACTGTAAGGTAACTACAATGCTAAAGAGAAAACACAAATTCTAGCATACATAATTAAAAACTGTTACCTTTAAAACGATCCGTAGTACGTACATAGTTGTCTATCTCCAAATTCTAGTTCATGAGGAAAAAATGCCTTTCGTGAGCAAAACAGGCGAAATATTAAAGAAGAAAGTGAAGAAATATGCTTATTTTTTAAATAAAATAAATTAAATGTTTTACATTTTACGGAAAATTCGACGCATAATTGAAATATGTATCTTTAGAGCGATGCATAAACGAATGATACTATCATTATTTTGCTATGGAATGTGCTGGGACCATTCAAAATCGTCGTATAAGTGAAAAAGGCGTATAAATGAGGCGGTGTATAAGTGAGAGTTCACTGGTTAGCTTTCTCGTTAAAAACATAGTTACACAGAAGATGATATAAGCAGTTGTACAGGTAGACGAGGAGAGTGGGATAGAGAACTATGAGCATATGGTGAATAATTCAAACTATGACATTTTCTCCATATAGTCGGAGTTAACAATACTAAAACACTGCGGACGAGGTCAGTAGAACATTTTACAGTGGAATGTTGCAAATATTTAAAAGCATATAGTATACAAGAAGGGGGGAAAGGGGGGGGATAGTGCATGAAGACGGGCAGATGAAAATTAGAATGTGTTCTGGTATAGATAATCTTCCGTTGATAAGGAGTGAAACATTGCGGAAAGACGTGCGGTGCTATGACACAGTCCAAGAGCTTGTTTGAGACGCTGTTCATGGGTTGAGCCCACAGGGCAGCGAGGATGGTGATCTGCTGTCAGTGGACAGTCCAAAATGTAATGAAAGTTGACCCCCTCTTCTCCGCATGAGCAGAGAGGAGAGTCGATTAGATTAAATTTTTCGACCTGTCAGCACGTGCATATGTACCTACCAACATATAACCAGCCGAAAAATCCTTTTCAACCACCCCCGAGTTCATGACGACGATTTTTCTCGTGACGTCTGTATGTACGTATGTATCTGCGTATGTATGTATGTGCTTATGTATGTATGTTTGTATTTATGTATGTGCGTATGTATGTCGCATACCTCAAAAACTATGTGCCGTAGATGCTTCTAGTTTAGTATGTAGGCTCTGAGGGGGGTCTAGTTGTGCACCTTCTGTTTTGGTTGCATTCGAATATTCCCAAGGGGGTGTTTTCCCCCTTTTTTGGGATAAATCAGTGTTAATTTCAATGCAGACTTAAGTGATATGAATTAGCGCTACCACTTGGCGATACATCGCCAAGCTTTTTGTCGCCAAGTGTTTGACGCAAACTTGGCGACACATTTGGCAAAAAAAATATATATTTTTGAATTTCGGTTCAAATTGGCGCTATCGGCGATATTTTGCGAAAAATCCGCTAAATTATGTTAAAATTTGCAATATTTAGAAAATTAATTATTGTTAAACATTTTTTTTTGCTTCGTTTTAGGGCAACTAGGGGTGTAAATGTTTGAATTGTTATCTTGCTCACTCCAAGCACTATTTTAACACTTAAGGTATCTACTAAGAAGTTTACACGTAAAAGGAAGTAGTGTGGGGCCCATACCAGATTTTTTTTTTTTTTTCAAAAATTTGAATGAGGTTAGACTTAAAGAAAATAAAATTTTCTGAAAAATGAGACCAAAATAAAATTTCTAGGATGAATAGTTTTGGTTTTACAGAGGAAAAACTACGATTTTTCGCTGAAAATCGCTGTTTTCATAAGGTTACCCTCTTTGAGGCACGTGTTAATATTATTCGATTGAGCTAAAACTTTGTAAATCTCATTTTCTAGCCTATTGGCACATTTTAAGGGGATGCCGCAAAATATTAGATGATTTTTTTTTACCATGTTCCTTGTGACTACCCTAGAAAATCCTAGCTTTTAGATCGATTCCTAGTTTACACTTAATTGAGAGTTAAATTAAGTTTTGCAAGGAATTCAAAATTGCACTTGTTGTATGAAAATAAAAATCATAACTAAACTAGTAAAATGTTTTTACAAACTCTTAAATCCATTCGCCCCCCCCCCCCCCCCGTTGCGACGCTACTGCTCTACTTTCTAACCACCAATTCGATTAAACTATATCATTAGCTTTTTTCAAATTTTATTTCTTTACAACTTATTTTTTTTTAATAAACTATTTCTTGAAGAAAAGAAAAAAAAAAGCACCCACATAGCATGTTTGATTAGAATCCATTTAGTTATTTTGGAAGTAATATTGCAATTCGCAATTAGAGCAAAATAATGCATAAAAACTCACGAGTTTTGAATTCTAGCGTATATATCGCGGTCCGTTCATTAATTTTTACTTTCTTCTATATCTAATTTATAGAAGAAAGTATTGAATTCGAGAGACATTTTCTTGTTTGGAAAAAAGTGTTAATTCTCTTTTAACAATCTCTTGTTTTCATTATTACGAGAATGTTTCTGATTAATATTGTTCATTATTATTTAGGACATTTTAATTCCGTATTCTCGGCAGAACAAATATCTTTGATTATAAAATGCCATTCTGGTGCATATTGTACTGAATTTTTTAATGAGTAATTTAAAAGAATCCATTTCACATACTTAACTATGTTTTCTTTTCCAATTATCTTTCTGAAAACCTATACTGTAGCTGCTTTTTATTTTTTTCTTCATGGGTTATTTTATTTTGTTTCTCCTTTGAATACTGGGTTTCAGTTTTGAAAGGATATTGCAGATCAAAAACACGTACTTATTCAATGTGAAATCAAAGAAAAAATGACTAGATCTAAAAAGTTCATTTTAATTAGTTCTATTAAAATTTAAAGGAGCTATTTCATTTATGTTTTGATGAAAAAAACCTTTTTTTAGATCATTTTGAAGGTTAGTTTTTGTGTGTGCCTACGTAAAATTTCAAGTAATGACCCAAAATAAAGTTTGGTTTTTTATAAATTTAATTTTTTCCCCCGCTGTTAGTAGAGCTTGAGTGTTTTCCTAGCACGCGAGAGCTCACGCGGGGTCGAAAACGACCCCAGCGATTTTTGTTTCCCTTTCTTGGAATTTCATAGCCAGATAAGGAAACCATCTTTTCAGTAGCTGCAATTGTGTACTTGATTGATGTGAGGGTGTGGTTGGAATTTTCCTAGACTCTTTAAATTCTTGCAAGAATGGGGAGTCTTTTGCGAGCACTGGGGTCGTTTTCGACCCTCGTTCGGGCGCTCGTATGACAAATAACGGCGCGAGCTAGGTGTTATTTTAAAGATCTCGAAACAGACTTTTGAATGACATGTCACTTGGCCAGGTTGTGGGTCATTAATATTCAAGATCATAAAAGCATTGCTCGTTTGTTTAAAAAAAAAAAACTATATAAATGAATAAAATAAAAAAAAATTATGAAATAGATAACATGATGAACATGTTATAAAAATTCATAATGGGACTGCAAAGATATTATTCCAACAAGAAGTTCTGTCAAGAACTAAACGAGCCTACTTTCCCGTAAATCGACATCGGTGTATTCTCGCATCTGATCAAAAATTTCTTTACTATCTGTGACTGCAAATTATATCAAACATACCTTTATAGCACTTGAAGTTGATTTCTAAAAATAAGATATACCTCTTTCTTCTGCTAAAATAAACACGTAAAAAGTAAGCAAAAGAATAAATAAAGTTGTAGCATCTTTTAAACAATACAGCTGCTACAGTTTCTTCCGTAGAAGAATTCCTTAGTAGTTTTGAAGAAAGAATTTATAGTAGAAAGCACATCAGACATTTTATCAAGAAAAAAAAACTCGTTTCTAAATAAAATGTCTCGAATTAATTTTTAATCCGTGGCCAATAATTAACCCTCTCGGCACCCTGGACCTCATATGAGGCTCCTACTTTTGAACTCAATTTTGGAAGAAGTAAACACTTAAAATGATTTTTTTTTCCGTCAGTGACTCCACCTATTCATGTAGATCACATATGAGGCTCCTAAGTGAAAAAAAAATCATTTTAAGTGTTTACTTCTTCCAAAATTGAGTTCAAAAGTAGGAGCCTCATATGAGGTCCAGGGTGCCGAGAGGGTTAAAAATCAATAAATAAATAAAATAAATAATAAAATGCTCTCTTAAATGAATACTTTTTGTTAGAAAAAAAATCGTTTGCCAAAAAAATAATAATCATAACAATAGAAATAATAATAAAAGAAATAAATAAACCAACAAAAATCGTCTGCGCACACTTATTTCTTTTAAGAGTAGGAGTCTGCCATTTTCTCCACGCCTGCATTTCTGCCATGGCTTTGCAGTCGGAATCCGAGTCAAGTCTTCGTTGTCGGAGTTTGAGTCAAAAAACTGGAGTCGTCAGTCGGAGTCGATAGGCGGAGTGATAATGGAAGGTTTTAAAGGGAGTCAATCATTTTTTCTGAGGCTGCATTTCTGCCATGTCTGCGGAGTCGGAGTTGGAGTCACGGATTCGGTGCCAGAGTGGATTTCAAAAAAGCGGAGTCGGCAGTCGAAGTCGATAGGCGGAGTCGGAGAGTTCAAAATTCTAATGGTAGGAGTCAGTCATTTTTCTGAGCCTGTATTTTTGGTTGCGGAGTTCGAATCGGAGTCGAGGAATCAGAATCGGAGTCCTCAAAACAGTTTTTCATTGAAATATTTTCCAAACATTCTTCATAAAAATCATTTCCTAACAAAGTTAGTTTGAGAGAAATCCGCCTTTCAAACAACCTTTCCCCACCTAATAACTTTTAAGTGAACCGTCCGAATTGAATAAACTTTTTTTTGTTCGAAAGATCTCGGAGAGACTCATTCTCATATTTCACTTTCTGGTTTGAATAATTTTTCGTTCAATTATTAACCGTTCAGAAAAAATTTAACATGAGCGCCTATGGGAAATTTGAAATGAATGTTGATCGTGAACTTAAAGGCAAATTTCCTTCAAACTAACTTTGTAAGAAAATGGTTTTGATAAATAATGTATGTAAAGTACTTTTCTGAATTATCTTCCGTGAGGACTCTGATTCCGCCTCCGACTCCGCAAACATGGCGGAAATGCAAGCTCAGAAAAAAATGACTGACTTGGCAGACGATTTTTTTTTATTTTTAATTCACGAGAGCATTTTATTCTTTATTTATATTTAACTACTGGCAACGAATTAAAAATGAAATTCGAGACATTTTATTAACGAACGAGTTTTTTTTTCTTTCTTTGATAAAATGTGTTTTGATGTACTTTGTACTTTTATTTTATTTATTTTTCATTTTAAAACTATTGAGGAATTTTTCTACGGAAGAACTATAACAGTTATATTCTTTAAAAGGTGCGACAAAACTTTATTTACTTATTATGTGTCTATTTCATCTGATGAGAGGGGTATATTTTGCTTTTGGAAAACAGCTTTAAGTGCTATAAAGGTATGTTTGACATAGTTTTCAGTCTCAGATAATCAAGAGAATATTGATCAGATGCTAGAATGTCGATGTCGATGTATGGGAAAGTAGGCTCGTTTAGTTCTTTACAGCACTTCTTGTTCTTTACTTTAATGGAAAAGTAGGCTAAAAAGCAATAACGAAAGTTTTCGATAGAGCTAAATTTTTCGATTTTTTCCGCCATGTAATTGATAAAAGCAGTAATTGAAAATATGATCAGTAGTAATTGAAATTCCATTCTTTATACTGCCGAAAATGTGGCTGGATAATCATCCAACGATTGCAACTTCTCTATAATGAAAAGGTGGATGAAAAGCGGGACAATGATGAACTTGAAATATTAATGACCCACAACCTTGTCAAGTGACATATTCGAAATTCTGTTTCAAGACCTTTAAAATAACACCTAAGAAAACACTCAAGCTCTATTAATTGCGAGGAAAAGAAATTATTTTTGTAAAAAATTGAAACTTTTTTTTTGCTAAGTTTTTCCGGAGGCACACACAAAAACACCTTCAAAATTCCCAGAAAAAAACAGAACCTTTTTTCATTAAAACATAAATGCAATAGCTCCTGTAAGTTTTAGTAGAACTAATGGAAATGAACTTTTAAGGTCTATGTCATTTTTTCTTTGATTTTACATAGAATGAGTACATGTTTTTGATTTGCAATATCCTTTTAAAACTGGTTTGTTTCAAAAATAAAACAAACATTTTTTACTTAAGAAAAGTATGGTCTTTAAAGTGATGTAAAGAAATATCAAATTCAAGATGACCCTTTTGAGATATTGCCCTTCAAAATTGAAACAAAACTGACGAAAAACATTTTGACTAATATTGCAACTCGGATAACTCAGCAAGTATTTGATCTATCATGATGCTACTTGCACACCTTTCGGACATAATAACAGGTTGCAAACGGGGAAAGAATTAGCTTCAGAAAGTCATTTTCTCATCAGATGCAAGCTGATGACGTGTGGTCGAAATTTGCCAAAATACGGTTTTTTACCAACTTTGGCAGCAAATTATAAAAATTCTACAGTTCAATGAGCTTTTGTTATACACGTAGGCTTTTTTACCTTAAACAGTGATCAAAACTCAAGTGCACAAACTTGGCGATTTGGTGAGTCATTTCAGCCAATACACGAAAACGGAGGATTTTACAAAAAAAAAAAAAAAAAAAAATTGGCTAAACCATAGGACTTATGGAGCTATAATTTGGTACGGCTTCATGCCAGTCTTATAAGTAGGGGAATGTGGAGCAAAGTGAAATAGCGGGGCAATGTGAAATGGCGAAATATTTTCACAGTTTGCAGCACCACCTATCAAGAAATATTTTAACTGAGTCCCTAGACAGACAGTCTATTCCTGTCAATAAATAGATAGATCTAAAGATCAACGAAAAAAATTATACAAGTCCTTTTCAAAATTTGATACACTTTTTGCAAGATTCGTGTTTCTTCAAAAATATTTTTTGTCGTGATATGATTATAAAATTTTTGTTTTTATCATTTTAGGCATTAATTGAAATCTACTGGTATCCAGTGCAATACTTATTTCGTTTATGTTAAGCAAATTTTGATTTAAATGTTCACTGTAATTTCTCAAGTGCACGCGGGGCAAAGTGGATGGGGCAATGTGGATGGGGCAAAGTGAAAAGCTCATTTCGTTTACTTATGCATCATTTTTTAAAATCACGTACGTATTTCTGTATTTGTGAATTAACTTACATTTTTTTACCTATTAATTCACTTATTTATTCATTCGTTTACTGATTTTCTTATTTTTTATCTATTTTAATCACTCATTTCTTTTTCTCATAAATAAATGAGTTCATTAATTTGTTTATTTATTTATTTGTTTATTTTTTAATTAATAAGTCATTTATTTGTTTGTTTACACGTCCATTTGATAAAAATTACTGTAAATCATAAAATAGAAAATTTTTCATAGTAAAATTATTGCATTTTTCACTTTGCCCGATCGTTTTTTAAAGTGGAAAATTTCTACCTTTTTTGAAGGTGAAAAATAACTGGCAAAATTAAAAAATTATATTTTAACGCAAGTTTCATTCAAAATACATTATTCAATCTTTATGTACAATAATTTTCAGAACCAATTTCCTATGCGTTCATTTTGAAATAGGTCCGCTGTCTTAACTATTTCAGTTTGCCCCACATTCCCCTACATCAAAAAAAAATTCATCAAAGTTGGAGAGGATCGAGTGGAGACCTTCTCGAAATTTCAGGGTTCATACTCTTCAGGGAGAAAAAAAATTCAAGCAATTTCAAGAGTCAAGATTTTGTTTCCAACGTCCGATTATAAATGTGTACTACACGTATTGCGTGTAGATTTTCTTCTGGTTGAAATATAAAAAATAGAAAACGATAAAAAAGCATAGAAAAACAGAATTTCATTTTCTACAAAAAGAGACACTCTAATAAAAGATTGTTGTTTTGAAAGTTTATCTAAAAATCTTTAAAAGTTTCTGTTGTAGAGGAGGAGCAGATAATACTAGGCTGAATTATGCAACCTTTATACCAAATGCATTTTCAAGAAATAACAAGCTTAGATTCAGGAACAAAACTATATGATTGCAGGGCTATGAATGCTTTGAATTTTTAAGGGAATAAACCAAACATTTCGGCTTTCTGGGGTAGGGAGGGGGGGGAGGGGTTGGACCTTCTCTTTGAAGAACCTTTTTTCTGATACATATTTCCAATTCTAAAACTGTATTTTAGAAACCGTAAAATGGGTTGCTTTTCAGTTTTGATTGTAAAAAACGCAGTTAAAAGATTTTTTTTTTAATTTGATTTTTGGGTAAAAACTTCGGTCTTGCTTTACTTTTGATATTCCAAGCACAGACAAAACATTTTGAACAATTATTATTTGTATATATAGGAAATTATGGGTGTTCCGAATCACCCCGCTGATAAGGGTAAATCGGAACACATGTTAAAATTTTTATTTTTTTAAATTCAACCTGTAATATGTCTCACAAACATCAGTAATATTGATGGGGGAGAATAAGAACAGATAGTTACTGTCAAATAAAAGTTTAATTTCTATACCAGAAAACGTTTATAATTTGTCAAAATTGAAAATAATTTTGAACTTATGAAAATTAAAAGTAATTTTTATAAACGCTTTTGCATTGAAATACAAAGATTAAACATAAATTGAAGTCACTCATGTCGTCCACAGATATGTACTTGTCCTTAAAACTAGCAATTGTGGCTTGGCTTAAGTTTTTTCATAATATCTTCTGGGTTGAACTCTGCCTTTTCTTTAGTTTCTTAAAATATCTGGGTTTCGGAGATCGTCCTCTAAGATTTTCCCACTTATTCATCACTTTTTGTGTGATGGACTTTTGATACATAAAGTCTATAGGACTTTCCCCCACGTAATTTAAGTAAAAAGAATTATCCTTCAAAAATCTTTTAAAATCTGAAACTTTTTGTCATTCTCAGATCTAGTTGCTCACGAGAAGGGATAAACAGTAATAAATCCTTGTCCTTGTCTTGACTAGAAGAATTGGGGTAAGAATCTTTGTTTTTCAAACCTTTTCTTTTAAATAAGTTTGTATTGGAATCACAGAACAAAGTGTTCCTATTCACCCCGCAATTCCTTATCCTATGCCATTGTGAAGAATTTTCCATTTTTATGCCACAATTAAAATATGTTGTCTCTTCTAATGGGGTATTCTGTTGCTCAGATATATGTATAATTAAAAAACTACTATTCTGAGATTTGAAATAAAAAGGGGGCTGTTCTTTCATACAAAGTTTTTCAGACCATGAAAACTTGATGTTTTTAGCGTGCCACTTGCAGCTTTGCACAGCAGCCAATATTGTTGCCAGAATCACAAACACTTTTTTTTCCCTACTTCCTATAATATTACCTTTCTAGAAAAAAATGTAACTGCTAAAAACACCGGGACAGTATATTTATGAAGAATTTCTTTATATGATCAGGAAGATTTTTTCCGAATCACCCTAATGTTCCTATACACCTCATTTTACGGTACATATATAAGTTGAGGTTTTCACCGAAAAACCCACATAGAAGGTCATTTTTGGCTGTGTCACTGAATAAGTTTTAAAATGCAAAATACCGCTAACTCGGCTACTTCGTTCCATGGACTGCAGTTTCGTGCTTATTATGCACTCATCAGCATGGAATACGAAAACAACCGAGTTGGAGGCAAAAATCTTCTTACAGAGCAAAGACAGCCATGTTCCTGCTTTAGCCCTTGCTTTAGGGCGGTTACTCACTGCTTTATAGGTTTTAAAATATTTGAAGTCTGGATATCAATTATTAGCACCTTAAGAATGCAAACTATTTCGTCAAATACATGCAGTAATGTTCTCCGACCAATTCATTACAGCTGTCGTCAAGTAAATTTCAAAATAAAAAGGAAAAAAATATTTTAAAAAAGTTGATACGCCAAAAAAATGCAAATGTTACTTAAGTGACCAGCTACGTTGCCCGGCGTTGCACGGGCTTTAATGTAGTGAAAACAGTTTGAAAAAACTACTCGCCGCCAAGGCGACTCGCTTTTAAAGTAGTGAGGAAAGTTTAAGCAACCTACTAGCCCCCAAGGCGGCTCGTCTTTAAAGTAGCGAGGACCGTTTCAACAAACTACTCGCCACTAAGGCGGCTCGCCTTTACAGTAGGGAGGAAAGTTTCAACAAACTACTCGCCGCCAAGGCAGCTCGCCTTTAAAGTACCAAGGAAAGTTTCAACAAACTACTCCCCGCTAAAACGGCTCGCTAAAAAGCCTTCCTGCATCAAAAAGTCAATCGAATTATTTGCACATGCTTCCTCAGAAATAAAGACGATGTCAAGTAGCACATACTTAGCACTCTCCCTAAATAATCAATAAAATTCCTTACCAAAAACAATTATTTCTAAACAGCTTTCTTCCTGTAAAATTAATTGCAAAATTCTAAACGAAAAAGTTGTTTTAATATTTGGATCGCAGCCAAAAAAAGTCCCTTCTAAAAACAGCAATTGCAATTTTATATAAAAACACATTTTCAAAATGGTACCAGAGAAAAAATATAAGTCATTAATTAGAATAAAAACAATTGTTAGAACTTTTTTGTAGCATGTATTCAAAGTGACAACGGAAAAAAAATAACTCTTTAATTTTAAAAAGTACAATAATTTAATTAACGCTTTAATTCAAAATGTTAACGGTAAGAAATAAAAGTCTTGGATTTTTAAATAGTTTAATAATTTAATTAACATTTTAATTTAAAATGGCAACGGAAAGAAATAAATGTCTTGAAATTTTAAATAGTGCAAGAAATTTAATTAGAGTTTTAATTCAAAATGGCAACGGAAAGACATAAATGTCTTGGAATTTTAAAAAGGGCAAAAAACTTAACTACGTTAAATTAATATCTCAGCTAATTAACGTCGTACAATTACGCAGTTGGTCTTATTGTCTTCCTTAGGAAATTTCAAATCGAATGGTATTATGTTTATTCTCTTCTCTTAGCGATTTTGGAGGAGTTCAAGCTTCAGACGGACAGACAGACGCGGGCAGATTTTAATAGTAGTAACTAGCTGTGTGGCCCGGCGTTGCACGGGCTTTAATGTAGTGAAGGCAGTGTGAGAAAACTACTCGCCGCCAAGGCGGCTCGCCTTTACAGTAGCGAGGAAAGTTTCGACAAACTACTCCCCGCTAAAGCGGCTCGCTAAAAATTTTTCCTGCATCAAAAAGTCAATCGAATAATTTGCACATGCTTCCTCAGAAATAAAGACGATGTCTAGTAGTGCATACTTAGCACTCTTCCTAAATAAAAAAAAAATTCCTTACCAAAAATAATTATTTCCAAACCGCTTTCTTCCTGTTAAATTAATTGCAAAATTTTAAACGAAAAAGTTGTTTTAACTCGCGAGAGCTCGCGCCATGTTTTGTCACACGAGTGCTCGCGCGGGGTCGAAAACGACCCCAATGTGTTTTCTTCATTTCTTTTCCTTTTTTTCATGACTTCTTTATTTTATTTTATTCATTTATGTTTTTTCACTAACCAAAGACTTCTACAATGATTAGTTTTTGATTTGAAATGCATGAAGAAAGTTTTTTATGAACTATTACGAAAATGCTCCAGCTCTCAAATACATCAGTAACATTTTTTGCGTTTCCGTTTGGTGCAGGAAGAAAAATACTTATATTTCGAACTGGAGTACAAATATTAGCTCTAAATTTATTTCTTTGCCAAATAGTTTCTTTATCTCTTCCAAAAAGATGTCATCTGTATCAGGATTATCAGAATTTTCGCTAAAAGAAAATTTGCTTTCACTGTCATAATCACTAAAGTTTTCTTTATTGCTAAACCTTCATCGTCTGAAATGACACATATTCATTACTTTCGTTATCGGCTAGTAGTTAACTAAAATGCTTCATCCCTTGCTCATATGGAGTCGGCATCTTTTCTTTGTTATAAGTAGTGCAAAAGCAATTGAAAAATATGAATTTTGCAAGGACTGAGCAACATAATTATTGGGAACGACATGCTTGTTAACTGAAAATCATGGCTAGAAGAAGGATTGCTAACAACTACTTCCTTTTGACAAAATTTTTCTTTGAATGGAACCGACTCCAAACACCTGTTCGTTCCGAGAACTTTACTGACGTCAGTACTCGCGTGCGGTCGTAAAAGACAGCAAACGAAATAACCCCCTAGTTTACAAGAATTAAAAGCATTTAAGAAAATTCCAACCACACCCACATATCATTTAAGGACACAATAGCAGCTACCCAAAAGATGGTTTCCTTATCTGTCCATGAAATTCCAAGAAATGGAAACAAAAATGGCTGGGTCATTTCGACCCCGCGCGAGCTCTCGCGTGTTAATATTTGGATCGTAGCCAAAAAAAAGTCCCTGCTAAAAACAGCAGTTGCAATTTTATTTAAAAACACATTTTCAAAACAGACAGACAGACGCGGACAGATTTTAATAGTAGTAATAAATACAGAGAATAAGAGCTTGCATTTACTGAATAGCTGAAAATAGTAAATAAATGTGCCAGTTTAAATTCATATACCCATATTTTTAAACTGAAAATGCCGAAAAAGAGGAAATATATTTTTCAAAAAAAATAGTTATATTTGAGGAACAAAGGCCTCTATCAAAAATTCAAGTTTGAATTCAAATTTAGAAAGACGATGATGTTCAGGGCTGATTGAGAGTTTACGCGGCGAATATTCGCCTGTCGCGAGCGATCTAGCATGCTAGATATTTTCGCGAGCGAAATTGGGCAACGAGAGCGACAGCCAGTCAGAGAGAAGGCGCCATCTTTGCTCTGTTTTGAGCGCGTGCACATCCGATTTCATTGGCTCTCGCAAGTTGCGCGCGCTTTATCCTTAGTGGGTGAATACCATCACGTGCCTTTCGCCCGCATCTAGTATGAATGATCGGAATTTTTGACCTGTGAGCGAAAAACGCTTCGTTCGTTCGCGTCGCTCGCAGTCTGAATCGGCCTTAAGGCGGTCTATTCAAAAAGTCGATGCAGGGTTTTGCCCCGTGCAGGTCTTTGCCCCCACCTACCCTATGTCTTCTTTTCTTTGATTTCACGTGGAATGACGTACACGTTTTTGATCCGCAATATCCCTTTAAAACTGGTTTGTCTCAAAAATAAAACCAACGTTTTTTACTTAAGAAAAGTCAGTTCTTTCCATTGATGTAAAGAAAATCGAAATTCAAGATGAATCTTTTGAGCCGTTGCCCTTTGAATTCGAGACAAAATTGAGAAGAAAAAAAATTGACTGGAATTTCAACTCGTGTAATTCAGTAATTATTTGAGCTATCAAGCCACTAGCTCACCTTTCGGAAATACTAACAGGCTACAAACGAGGAAAGAATTAGCATAAAAGAAAGTCATTCTCTCAGCAGATACAAGCTGATGACGTATGGTCAAATTTGCCAAAATACGATTTTTTACCAAACTTGGCAGCAAATTACAAAAAATCTAAAGTGCATGGAGCTTTTGTTACACAAGTAGGCTATTCTACCCTAAACAGTGATCAGAATCACTAAATTTGAATCTGATAATTGTCTTAGGTCGCGAGCAATAAAAGCACAAACTTGACGATTTGGTGAGTCATTTCAGCCAATACAGTCAAACCCCGCTATAACGAACCCTCAACGGACCGACTTGAGTGATCGTTATAACCGAAGGTTCGCTATATCCGAATTTCCAAAAAAATAGTTAAAATTCGATAATATGCTATGATAATGAACATCATAACTGCACATGTCTTCATTTTGTCAATGTTTTCAGTCACAAAAAAACTCCACAGTTTCTCTTTCTGCTTTTTGCAATTTCTTACAACCGTTTATGTTTTTTCATTAGCAGAAACGCTGGTGACAATAGATTTTGAGAGGAAAAATTTCTTGCAAAGTGAAGATTGGATTTCGCCAGTTTTTTAGGATCTTTATAGCGGATTTTTCAGGCTTTGTGGATTGTTATAAGCGTACAAAGTTACATTACTGGCACAGAGTTTTAGATCGGACCAATGAAAAGGTTCGCTATAACCGGGGGTTCGCTATATCCCGGGTTCGCTATAGAGGGGTTCGACTGTACACGAAAAAAGAGGCATTTACAAAAATTTTATCAAAATCAGAGGGGGTCGAGTGGGGAAGCCTCGGACATTTGACATGGAATGAATCAAATGTTCTGTTTGTAGTTCAGTAAATTCTATTGCAATTTGTTTCAGTAACACATAGTATTTCTCTCTTTAATCTTGCTTGAAAACATACAAAAATGACTTAGGTTAGTAGCACTTTCTATTTTGGATAATGAAATTTCCATTACTTGAGGAACAAAGTAAGAGAAAAAGGCCATATTTTCGCGAAGTACGTTTAATGTTGACTCTTTTCCCAAAAATATTTTTAAAACTATTTATCAAAATTATACAGAAAATATGTTAACCAAAAGTAGTTCTTTTAAAAATAACATTCGGTTGAACAAAATATTAAGAAATTTACAAGATAAAAAAAGATAGAAATCTCAAAAGACAGAAGCGATTTTTGGCAAAGTTCAAGTAAGCTCAATGTCGTCTAAGTTCCACAAATAAATTCCTTAATTATCTATTGAAATTAAACAAAAAATAAGCCAATCTAGTTTAGTATATGTCAAAATAACTTCCAATTGTAAAAAACATCAAAATATCAACAAGATACAAAAGGATTGGAATTTCAAACAAATGAAGCAGTTTTTTGCGACCCTGAATGTTAAAACGAGCAAATATTTAAAAAATTGCACTGATGAAATGTTTTTGAAAAATTTTAAGCACAATCAAATGGTTTTCAGAAGCATTCAGCAACTTTTCAGACTTTTCAAGCGCTTTTCGAGGTTTTCAAGAAGCGTACGAACCCTGGGCATGGAATGACTCAGCACCTATTTTCAATATACAAGGCGTCCACTCCAATCGTGGCCCAATAGCTAATTTCTAAACCGTTAGAGAAAAGCATATATAATTCATTTGAAAAGAAACCTTTAATTACAAAATAAAATTTGATCTATGAAATTGTCTTCAAAATATCAAATTTTGAAAGAGTTACGAAATTTCAATTTTTGTACAGCTCCCCAGTCTCATCAATCATACTTAGTAAAACATTCTTGACAGTGTAAAGCTTAAAACTGAAAAAAAATAACTTTTCTACGACAAAAATTGACCGAGTTATGACGTTTTGAAAAACCAAGTTTTTGAAGGATTTTATGACGTCATCGAGAGAATTCTTAAGGGTCCGTATGCGAAATGAGAAAGGGTGTTGACTGGTGTAAATTTATTTCGACTCTTTACATCAGGAGCATTATTAATTGCTGAAAAGACTTAAGAATAAATTACAAGTTAATTAATCACTCTGGTTGATTGGCTCACTTACATGGTTGTGTGATGAAAGGTAACTTATAGAATGAGCATGATGGATACAATGAAGGTAAACGAAATTTGACGTGGTTGGTTTAATGAAAGTGACATATGAAATGAACGTGATTGAAACAATGAACGTGAATGCATTATTGAACGTGACTGATGGAATGAACGTGATTAAATCACTGAACGTAACTGATGGAATGAACGTAAATGTTTTACTGAACGTTCTTGAGCGATTAAACGTGATTGCATGTTTTAACGTGACTGATGGAGTGAACGTGAATGAGTGATTGAATGAAAATTATCTAATGATCGTACATGACCGATTTAACAAAGCTGATTTCATGAAGATTATTAGAATGATATTGGCTAATATCATCAATGAACGCGATTTATTATTTAACGAATGTGGTCTACAGAAAGAGAGTACTTAAATGACAGAAAAATAACACAGGCTAAGGATGGAATTCACATCGGAATGATGCAATGAAAATGATTAATAAAACAACGTGCAGTTCATTACCTGTCACGTTCATTCCATCAGTCACTTTCAATCACTCACTCAGGTTCATGCTATCAGTCACGTTCATTTCATCAGTCACGTTCATTTCATCAGTCACGTTCATTTCAAAAATCACATTCAGGCATGCAGTCACGTTCATTCCATCAGTCACGTTCGATCACGCAATCATGTTCATTACATCAATCACGTTCATTTCATCAATCACGTTCATTTCATCAGTCACGTTCACTCCATCAATCACGTTCAATCACGAATTCACGTTCATTACATCAATGACGTTCATTTCATTTGTCACGTTCAGTCACGTAAACACGTTCATTAAATCAACCGCGTCATAAAATCCTTCAAAAACTTGATTTTTCAAAATGTCATAACTGGGTCAATTTTTGTCGTAGAAAAATTATTTTTTTTAGTTTTATGCGTTACACTGTCAAGAATGTTTTACTAAATATGATTGATGAGACTGGTAGCTGTACAAAAATTTAATTTCGTAACTCTTTCAAAATTTGATATTTTGAAAACAATTTCATAGACCAAATTTCAATTCGTAATTTAGAGGTTTTTTCTTAAATGAATTAAAAATGCTTTTCTCTAACGAGTAAGAAAAATTAATTCCGCAATTTCCTTAGAGGTGAAATGAAATTTTGAAAGTCTCCTTTGAAGGCATAACAATGCACCATCGATAGGAACGTTCGTAAATAATGATTTAACATCAAAAGAAGATATAAAAGAATCCTTAGGAACGAAATTATGAATTTTCTTAACAAAATCTACAGAATTTTTAACGGTGAATAAATTATGAATCCTAAGTGGAGAAAACACAGAGACTAAATATTTAGAAAGTTTATAAGAAGCAGTACCGATATTGGAAACGATCGGTCTAAAAGGGATACCAGTTTTATGTACCTTGGGTAAAGCATAAAATCTAGTACAATTAGCAATAGAGGGAATAACAGATCGTTTAATACTTAAAGGAATAGACTGAACCGACTTAACTGCAGAAGAAATCGTTTTTAACTCTTTTTCGCTAGGATCTTTCGAGCTGTTCAGTCTATTCAATAGAAATTGAAGAATTATTTTTCCTTACTCGTACATGTCTTAAACAATGTTCTTTTACTTTTAATGGAAACTTTATACTATATTAGATGGTTTGGCTATGGGGGACCCACTAAGCCCCATTCTTAGTGATATTTGCATGCATTATTTTGAGGTTGAGTTGTTCCAAAAATTACAGTTTCAATTTTACCTTAGCTATGTTGACCAGTGTTTTGTTCTAATGAACCATAAGCAGATTAATAATGACGATGTTTTATCCGTTTTAAATGCTATAGATCCTCATATTCAATTCTCTTGTGAGAAATAACAGGATAATTGCATTCCCTTTCTTTATGTTCTAGTTTCTCGTACAGAATTCGGCTTTGAAACTACCGTTTATCGCAAACCTTTTGCTGTCTTGTTACCTCTTCATCGACTTTCATCTCACCCTCCTAGTCAAAAATATGCTGCGTATAATTCTTTTGTTTACCGTGCTTTTAATCTCTGTTCTTCACCGGAACTTCTTAAAGCAGAACTCAACTATCTTACAACTGTGGCTCCTGATAGAAACTATCCTCATACTTTGATTGATTCCATTTTAAAAAAACTTTCTAGCAAATCCGAAACGACTGTTATTAAGAGAACTTTTATTAGTGAGAATGTGGTTATTTTGCCATTCTTTCCCTCTGTGGAATTATCAGATTGCTAAGATTCTCAAACGTTTCAATTTCCAGGTGGTATCCTCGAATAAACTATGTTTCTCTTCTTTTAAAGACCACATTCATCCTCTTAACAATTGTGGTATTTATAAAATTAATTGCAATTGCAATCTCTCTTATATCGGACAAACGCGACGTGCTTTGAAATTCAGCTTAAAAGAACATCAGAATTGTGTGAAAAAGGAGCAATTGAATAAGTCTAGTATTGCGCAACATTGTTGGGAAAAGAATCATTCTTTCGATTTTAATTCTTTTCAAATTGTCCAAACATGCCCCAACCCATCAGGTCTTGATTTTTGGGAATCCTTCCACATTTTGAAAAACAGTTCTGACTTAGTTAACGATCTCAATGCTATTCCTTATTTTTCTGCTGTTTGGCGTCCATTTGTATGATTTTGCCTTTTCCCTTTCTAATTTATTTCTCTGATATTGCTGGCACTTTTCCTCTTTTCTACTTGTCTTTATTTTCCTTTTTGTTTTCTTCATTTACCGATTCGCTTTCCTTCATTATGCTCTTTTTTTGTTCTTGCGATAAACAGTTTTAGCTTGGTGTTTTTTTATTATGTTAGCCTTTTGGTTTATCGTGTAGCCAATCGAATTTTTTCTCTCCGTTTTGTACCTGGTAGAAAGCTTCGGTTCATTCTTTATTTTCTCATTGGATTTTTTTTTTTTTTGGCTTAAAATTTTTTTATTGGTGTTCGGGTAATCCGTTTTGTTTGCTTTTTTAAGCTGTTTGCTTCTGTTTTGTCGGATGTCTATGCATCCATAGGCTTAAAATTTTCTGCATTGAAAAAGGCGGTCTTTGTAAAGCCGAAACACGTGTCTGCAGTATCCCTGTGTATTTGTGCCTCCTTAACGTTGTAATTTTCTCTACATCAATAGCTCAAAGGTATTTAATTGCTTTTCATCTATACTCTTCCTTTTACTTCAACTCCGAAAATATAGTAGCTCACATTTTATCTTATCACGTCACATCGGTTGAAAAGCCAGTGAATCATCGATAATCCAGTGAACTGGATTATCGATGATCTTGAATGTTCATTTATTAATTTCCGTCACTACATGTAATTACCCTTCTGTGTACGTTAATATTCCTGACATTGGGGCATTCTCTCATGCACCATGATATATTACCGACTTTTTTTGAAAGAAAGTAGAAATATTGGTAGCATTTTCAAGGTAGTAGAGGCTTTGCCATATCCCAGCAATATATGAGAGAGGAATGATTGTTTTTTTTTCCAACCATGCAATTTGCACTGCATAACATTATTTGCTTTTAACATTTCTTTGTAGAACTTAATCATGGACTTCCTTGAACATGTTTCAGAGAGCACGTGGGACAATCAGACTTATCAACTGGAAATTCCTGGTTCAGAAAGGACTGCAGCACTTCAATCGCTTTCACCCGATTCTGCCTACTTCATTCGCATTGTAACTGAGAACGCATTTGGCCGGAGCGAACCAAGTGAGATTTATAACGTCACTACGTTGGAGGAAGGTAATTAGCCTATTTCTGAAGCAAAAATTTCTTAAGGATAACAAAACGATTTATTGGTGATTGTGAAACTTAGGCTTTACACTGTGATGTCAATGGTTCTTTTCTGAAAGCAAAAATTAAAAAAGTAACACTGAAATTAATTGCTGATAGAAATGTTCTGTCCTAAAACTAAATTTTAGCCGACTTTCCCGTTAAAGTAAGACAAAAAAGAGCAGTAAGTGGTTCATAGCATGTTGAAAATTTCGCGAAGTCTAAAAAAAGATCAAAAAGGAATAAATAATGAAATAAGTATTGAAAAATAAAAAATTGGAAAGCAGGGTTTCAAGAGGCTAAAAATGTGAGCCTGTTGGTCTATGCCCCCTCCAATGAACTTTTGAATGAGCTGCCGAATTCCAAGAATATTTATTTGTTTGAAACACCTCGGAAATTACACGTTTTTTCCGCATTTGAATTTTATATTCAAACAATTTTTCGTTTAGTTTTAAACAGTTCAAAACAAATAAATTAATAAATAAACAAATAACATTAGCACCTACGGAGAAATTTAAGAGTAATGTAGATTCGGAACTTACAGGCGGATTACCTTTTAACAAACTTTGTTGTAAAATGGTCTTATTGAAGAATGTATAGAAAATACTTTTTTTTTAAACTCTGATTCCGACTCTACGACTCGACTTGAGCCATGGCAAAAATGCACCGACTTTGCTCCCAGAATTTTAGAGTCTTCGACTTCCACTCCGACAGAGCAGCCATGGCAAAAGTTCAGGCCCTGCAAAAAAAAATAACCGACCGACTTCTATTCTTGGAACTATTCCCTAATCCAACTCCCACTCCACAACTTTGGTGTTTACTGTGAAAAAATGATTAACTCTCATTTTCGTTTTAAATTTTTAACTAATTAATTTCGGTTTTGGTGACTGGAAATAAAAGCAAAGGCTGGTGGTGATGATCAACAAATCAAGGTCGCCAAGAGCTAAGGCTCTTGTCCCTTGCTCTAAGGCCCTTGCCAGTTTGGTCCACGGGCACCCCTCTCCCCAAGAAAATTTTTGATGTTCTGAGTCCATGACGGCCGGTCCCCTAGTTTCCGACTAGGATGACATGGCCTCTCGTGAGCCCTGGATCAAATCAGTATGGCTCCATCCATTCGATCATGAACTGAATGTTTCGCTTTCAAAGATCAGTGCTACTTGTACGGAGAGGGAATATCGAAAGATTTCTTTATAATATAGGAACGGCTTCCTGAGCATAAAATGAATTCAAGCGCAAAAGTGGTATCTGCAGTCAAGCTCAAACTGAGATTTAAAGTTTTGCACCACCATGTGTTTGATTCAGATGAAACTCCTTCAGAATTTTTTTAAAAAATATTTC
The DNA here is from genome assembly GCA_038373865.1 of Uloborus plumipes. Taxonomy (NCBI): domain Eukaryota; kingdom Metazoa; phylum Arthropoda; class Arachnida; order Araneae; family Uloboridae; genus Uloborus; species Uloborus plumipes. The sequence goes on from JAXGGA010004528.1 coordinate 34,581, forward strand.
CTGTTATCAAATGACCACATAATTTTGTTTTTGGGTAAAATACGCCACAAAGAGCCACCTGGTGGCGATAACTCATCTTTGTTAAAAAGTACAGATACGACTTTTGTGCTTAGCACGACAGAATAGTGAAAGCTGCAGAAAATCGCGCAGCTGAATGGAGGAAAAATATTTAATCGCATTGGAAGTGTAAAAGACAGTTGCTGTTGATGCCTCGTATCGTAGGTTTTGCTATTAGAATATCAGAGACCAAAAATTGAAATGAAACGAGCACGAACTCCTGCAAGAAATGGCGCGGCAATGAAAGCTAATTACTCTTTCTTACCTTGAAAGTAGCTCAGAGGAGTGCCAATTTCTTGCAGAGGATTTGATAGATTAATTAGACGGTGAATTTTGTCCTGTTATCTACACTGTAAATATAGATGTTGTTTTTACAGGAAAATACAGCTAATTTTATAGTAACGTAATGCAAAAATTACTAATTTTACAGTAATAAACTGTAAAATTTATCATTTTGCAATATCCCCTTGAAACTGGTTTGTCTCAAAAATAAAAATAACGTTTTTTAGTTAAGAAAAGTGTGTTCTTTTCGATGATGTAAAGAAAATTGAAATTCAAGATGACCCTTTTGAGATATTGCCCTTTGAAATTGAGACAAAATTGAGAAAAAAGAAATTTGACTGGAATTTCAACTCGCATAATTCAGCAATTATTTGAGCTATCGAGATGCCACTTGCACACCTTTCGGACGAACCATCTGGCTGCAAACGAGGAAAGAATTAGTCATTCTCTCAGCAGATACAAGCTGATAACATATGGTCAAAATTAGCCAAAATATGATTTTTTACCAAATTTGCAGCAAATTGCAAAAAATCTACTGTGCATGGAGATTTTGTTACACAAGTAGGCTATTCTACCCTAAACAGTGATCAGAATCACCAAATTTGAGCCTGATAATCGTCTTAGGTCGCGAGCAATAGAAGCACAAACTTGACGATTTTGTCATTTTTTGCAAGACACGAAAAAGAGGCCTTTATAAAAAAAAAATTTATTGGCTGAACCATAAGGCTCATGGAACTATAATTTGGTATGGTTTCATGCAAGTCTTATATGTACATCCAAAAAATTTTCCTCAAAATCAGAGGGAGTCGAGTGGGGACGCCTCGTACACTTGACATGGAATGACCCAGTACTAAACAAGAAGTTCTGTCAAGAACTAAACGACCCTACTTTCCCGTACATCGACATCGGCATTCTCGCATCTGATGATTATTCTCTTGATTATCTGAGACTGAAAATTATGTCAAACATACCTTTTTAACACTTAGAGCTGATTTCGAAAAGCAAAATATACCCCTCTCATCAGATGAAATAGACACGTAAAAAGTAATTAACGAATAAATAAAGTTTTGTCGCACCTTTTAAAGAGTTGTTACAGTTCCTCCGCAGAAAAAATCCTCCATCGTTTTCAAAATAATAATAATAATAATAATAATAATAATAATAAAATAAATAAATAAATAAATAAAAGTACAAAGAGCATCAAAACACATTTTATCAAAGAAAGGAAAAAAAAAACTCGTCCGTTAATAAAATGTCTCGAATTTCACTTTTAATCCGTTGCCAGTTGTTAAATACATGTAAAGAATAAAATGTTCTCGTGAATGAAAAATTTTTGTTAAAAAAAATCGTCTGCCAAGAAAAAAAAATAATAATAAATAAAATAAAACAATTGAATAAATAAACAAAAAATCGTCTGCAAAGTCAGTCATTTTGTTTTCTGAGCCTGCATTTCCGCCATATTTGCGGAGTTGGAGTCGGAATCAGAGTCCTCACAGAAGATTACTCAGAAAAGTACTTTACAAACATTATTTATCAAAACCATTTTCTTACAAAGTTAGTTTGAAGGAAATCCGACTTTAAGTTCAGGATCAACACTCAACTTCAATTCCCCGTAGACACTAATGTTAATTTTTTTTTTACTGAACGGTTCAATATTGAACGAAAAATGGTTCAAATCAAAAAGCGAAATATGGGAATGTATGGGAAAGGCTCTCCGAGATCTTACAAACAAAAAATAGTTTATTCTATTCGGACGGTTCACTCAAAAGGAACGAAAAAATGCTCAAATGGAAAATTTAAGTACGGTAATGAAGTATCCTTGCTGAGAGCCTTCGAGCAAAAAAAAAATTGTATTTAAATCGGACTGTTCACTCAAAAGTTATTAGGGGTGACAGCTTGATTGAGCGGTTCAATGTTGAACGAAAAATTGTTCAAATCAGAAATGTAAATACGGGAATGAAGTATCCTTGATAAGATCTTTCGAAGAAAAAAAAATTGTTCAAAGCGGATTGTTCACTTAAAAGTTAGCATCGCGGGACAGGTTGTTTGAACGGTTCAAAGTTGAACCAAAAATTGTTCTAATCGAAAAATCAAACATGGGAATGAGCTGTACTCGCCGAGATCTTTCCAACAAAAAAAAGTTTGTCCGAATCGGAATGTTTATTCAAAAGTTATTAGGGGGGACAGACAGACCGACCGACCGACCGACCGACCGACCGACGGACCGACACACAAATTCCCCATCTCAATACCCTACTTTCAAATTTTTAATTTTTCGATATTTCTTTTACCTTTTTATTTTTTTAACTTGGCGATATTTTTCGGACTTGGCGATATTTTTTTAACTTGGCGATATTTTTTAGATTCATTAACCTACTTCTAATACTTTTTTCGTCTTTCTTTTATTTTTGACGGGAAAGTAGGCTAAAAAGGGCTACCTACTGGTAAAATGATGAATCTGTTAGATGGTCGTAAGCCAATGTCATTTTTACGAATTCACAGCTTTGCCCGATTAAGTTATGCTATATTTACGAATATGATATTCAACAGTTTACACAAGAAACAAATAAAAAAATTATATTTTTAAGGATTTATTGCCTTATCTTGTGTTCAATAAAAGTTTTTCTTAGTAAAACAAAAGGTTTTTTTTTTAATCTTTTCATCCATTATTATTAATTTTTACAGCAATGTTGTATCCTAGATGTAAAGTATCGAAAATGAATGACATGAAACTTCATAGTAAACTATCGAATATTCTTTAAAATTTCATATTTGATACTTTACCTTCAATTCAGTAACTTTCGACCAAAAATGTCCATTTTGGTAAAGTAGTGAATAATTTTCAACAATTATTATTGATAATTTTACAAATAATTAAAATTAAAATGATACCTTCGAACGATAGTTTTCCACTTCAAGATATCTTTAAAATTTTAAAAATCGAAAATAACCAAACGCGTCAGATGGGAAAAAATTATATTCATTGTTTTGGCTCTCCTGAAAAGTGCCAATTTTCACATTCGATTTTTTAGCATGGTGCCGACGATATTGACTGGGATGTTGGCGATAGCCAGCCGGATGTTGTTCTCCAGGTATTGCAGGGTCCGAGGATTGCCGTTGTAAGCGATCGGTTTGAGATACCCCCATGAAAAATAGTCGCAGGGTGTCAAATCGGGGGATCGCGCCGGCCACCATCATGTCACGTCAAAGAGAAGAGGCGCTCGTGGAAGTTGAACCACAGTTTGTAGGGGTGAAATTGGAGTTCATTGTGAAGAATTCGTCTCAGTGTGATCAGAAATAATCAGAGCAGCTGCGTGTTTACTTGCCGAACGCCGGGGATAGCGCAAAAACGACTCCCTGACCTCGACGTTTTCTGAAGTTCTGGAAGTCCGTTGACGTCCTGCGCCTTTTTTTTTTTTTGCCGCACTCTCACTTTCACTGAATGTTTTCACCCACAAAACAATCAATATAGCATGGTGCCGACGATACATAAGCAGAAGAGAAGGAAGAATAAAACTTAACGTTGGAAACAACAATAGGTTGCTATAGGAACGCAGCTAAACTTAAATTACTAAAAGTTGTTTAAACGTTCAAGGCTGAACTCAATTCAACAAGTACTCTGTAATCGGAGAGGTTGTCTCAAAAGAGAAATAGGGAAGCTAGAAACTAAATATGTTAACAAACTTTCTCAAACTGAAGGTTCTAGTTCGTGGTTTAGTTTGCTGTACACTCGTTGATTTTCCCACAATTTGCCAATTTACTCTTGACCTGATTGAGGTAAGATTAAGTAAAAAGTACCTTCGAAAAGATCAAAATATTCAAGTATAACTTGTAGTTTTCAATTCTGAGCAAATGTTCAACTTTTGGTGTTTATAAAGCGTTTAAAAAAGAAAGCAGCTGAGTGATTCCATACCAACCAGGGTTGCCAGATTTAAGAACAGTGTATACGGGACAGGTTTCAAGGGGTGAAGGCGTGGGAGATATTTTTATGATTGAGGGTAATTACTGGTTATGGTTACGGTGCATTTTTAAGGGGTAATAAAAAAAAATATTTTAATAGCTTTCGGAAGATTCCTATGTTTATGGAAGAACAAATTTTTGGAGGAGATCTAACTCAAGAAATAAATAAAAACGAAGTTCAGTATACAGGTAGACGTTGATTGGAACAGGTGCTAATCATTTTTTTACTTGAGTTCTCTAAAAGGAAAAAGGTGCAATCAAACATTTTTCTTGTCAAATGTGACTACTTTATTTGAAACAAAAATGCAAGAAATCGTGGAGCAAAACTTTTCTTAATGCCACAGCAGCGAATGGAGTGAAATAAAGTAAATAAGAAATGAGTAAAATACCTTTAATGTGCCATTTATAAACATGTGGATTTTACAATTGATCAAAGAATTAAACCATACAATTTGAACAAGGCAAAAAAAAACTCAAATTCTAACTTTTAATTACTATTATAATGTAATATTCATCAATTCTATGTTTTCAAAAAGCATATTTGCTATTTCATTCCAGGCTAACAATTTTTTATGTGTCTTCAAGTTATAAAATTCATTACAACTTATATGTAAGGAATTCATAGCCACAATAAATTCTGATTTTAATTAACTGAACAGCACATCCGTTACGTCTTGAGTCGACTTCAAATTCATATGTGAAAATACTTGTGCAAGCGATTTTATCACTCTCAGTGAAAGTTTTTGTAATAAAAAATTTGCTGTGTTGTTTACACATGCAACAGTAACTTAATTTTTCTTATGCTTGACACCCTGCGAATGTTGAGACACACCACTGCGATCTTCATGAACAACAGAAAAATCCTTGTTTCAAGTAGTGCAACGTACTTTTGCTGCATTTCCAGGACAACGTATATCAGCCATTATTTTACCTTCATGGGACTTTTGCCGTCCCGTATGAGAGTACCCCGGGACGCGGGACAATTTTTCAAAATACGGGACTGTCCCTTGAAATCCGGGACGTCTGCAACCCTGATACCAACTCACCGAACAGGGGTCGCATGACCGACTCGGATTTTCTTTAAATTTGACACACAGGTTGATTATATAGAGGCATGGAAAAGTCCAAATTCTTAGGTTCCTGCTCCACTTATTTTCTGAGATACATTCCCTCAAAGTTTGTCCACCCCGTCAAAATACTAAAAAAGTGTTGTTTTTGAATCATTTTTTATTAAAAATTGTACTCATGCAAAATAAAAGTGTTAGATATCTATGGAAACTAGTTACTTCAGTCATTCAGAAAAAAAAAATACTATAATGTTCATAATAAAAATTGCTAAGGTACAGGGCTCTTTGAAGTTGTCTCCACAAAAACTTGATTTTGCTAAAATTGAGGAATTTATTCCGAAAAAAGGAGGACATAACCAAAGGTTTACTCACTTTCTGGTAGTGTACAGATGTTTACTGCAAATATTTGCACAATGCATAACTTAGGTTTCTCACTCCATCTTGGAAATGTTTAAGCTTAAAGGTAAGCCATAAGGCAAAAACATGCTATTTTGGCCTTCTTGCAGTTATTTTTCTTATAAAGGGGGAGCAGTAGAAACTTTATTTTTTTAAACAAGCTACTGATATGTTAGCTATTTACAGGAAAAGAGTTTACTTTTGGTTATTTCTTGTATTAAGAGATATCCAACTGACAGTATATGCATGTTTTTCGCGACGACAATAAGCTTTTATTCCCCCTCTCATGGACTTAAAAATAATTAAACCAAAAAATAATGACGTATTTATTAATAGCTCTATTATCTAACCAATATCCCAGGTAGCACAAATAACCTTTAAACGTTTTATTAACGTTTTTAAACGGTTGTTACAACGTTAATAACTATTTTACAACCTTTAAAAAACGAAGTGTGCTACTTGGGATGTCACGAAATTTAATTTATTAAATCATTGAACAATAAATTAGGTATTTGATGAAAACAAGAAGTAGTATTTCTCCGATGCCTGAGCAATATGTATTCATAATTATAAAGTACTAAAGAATTTCTTGAAAAATCAATTAAAATAAAGGAGCTCTGAATATTTATCTTATAAGCAATAGCCAATCTTGTGATTGGGATATCCTGATTGATCTTGATTGGCTCTAAACAAGAGTTTGCCTTGTTCTATGTTGCAGTATTAGTTTGTAGAAAATAGAATGTATGCTGCATGGTATCTGTGAACTAGTATTTTAGTGAGTAAACTTATTCTTGTCAGTTCTTATCAGTGCTCAGCACATGTCAGTTTTGTAAAGATCAGTATGGAATAAATTAGTTGTACTCATTTTAATTCTTCAAGCATTGCTTTATATTAAATTATTTATTTAATTATTTTGTAAAGAATTAACTGTTTATAAGGTAAAATGGAATTCGATGCTGAAATTAATAACTCTTTATCACCATGCTCAGTTAGTAGCCCGTCAAATGAAATTTGTCGTAAAATATCCTTCATCAAACGAAAAGGACTTATTTATTTTCCTGATATTCATGTGATATTCAAGAAATTCTTCTATTAAAAACAGGAATATCCCAATCACAAGATTGGGTATTGCTTATGAGATAAATATTTAGAGCTAATTTATTTTAATTAATTTCTCAAGAAATTATTTAGTACTTTATAATTATGAATGCATAATTCTCAGGCATCGGAGAAATATTTTTTGTTTTCATCAAATATCTAATTTATTGTTCAATGATTTAATTTATTTAATTTCATGACATATTGGGTAGATAATGCCGCTGTTAATAAATATATCATAATTTTTTTAATTTAATTGATTTTAAGTCATAAGAGGGGGAACAAAAGCTTATATTCGTCGCGAAAAACATGCATATACTGTCAGCAGGATCTCTCTTAATGGCAGAAATAACCAAAAGTAAACTCTTTTTCTGTGAATAGCTAATATATCAGTAGCTTGTTTTTTAAAAAAAAATAAAGTTTCTGCTGCTCCCCTTTTATGAGAAAAATGGCTGCCAAGATGGCCAAAATCGCTTGTTTTTTGCCTTCTGGCTTATCTTTAAGCTTAAATATTTCCAAGAAGGAGTGAAAAACCCAAGCTATGCATTGTGTAACCATTTACAGTAAACATCTGTACACTACCAGAAAGTTAGTAAACCTTTGGTTACGTCTTCCTTTTTTTCTGGAATAAAGTCCTGAATTTTAGCAAAATCGGCAAAATCAAGTTTTTGTGGTGACAGCTTCAAAGAGCCTTGTACCTTAGCAATTTTTATTATGAACGTTATAGTATTTTTTTCTAAATGCCTGGAGTAACTAGTTTCCATAGATCTCTAACACTTTTTTATTGCATGAATACAATTTTTTATAAAAAATGATTAAATAACATTACTTTTTTAGTATTTTGACGGGGTGGACAAACTTTGAGGGCATGTATCTCAGAAAATAAGTGGAGCAGGGACCTAAAAATTTGGACTTTTCCATGCCTCTATATAATCAACCTGTGTGCCAAATTTAAAGAAAATCCGAGTCGGTCGTGCGATCAATATTTCTTTTTTCAGGTGAGTTGGTATGGAATCACTCATCTCTTACTTTTTCATGTCATAACTTTTATTGCTATTCATAATTAATTTTTAAGAGGAAATGAAAAATTAATAAACGCGCTTCATTCGGTTTGGTCTGCAGAACAAAATACCTCAGAATATTTAAATGCAAATCGCCAATTTCCCATAGACTTAACATTGACTTCGAAACTTCTGACTCCTTACAGGAAAATAAGTCCCCGAGAAATAAGCTAAATTACCTCACGAACGGAAACCGACAAAGTTAGGCCAACGATATTTTGCAAAAAAAAAAAAAAAAAAAAAAAAAAAAACCTTTTCGAGTAGTTGGCGTGCATCAAAAGTTGATGCAGAATAACTATGAAGTAAGGGTAACTAAACACTTGTTTTCTCTTTTGAAACATGAAGATAATTGTTTCCTTTCTCACCACAACGTAAATCAATTTCATAACGTTTGTTGCATGTCTTACAACTCCGGTGTATCTTTAATAATCTTAAACACAAACTAAGAAGTCTTTCACTGATGTTCTTCATATTGACTCACATTTTTTATGCTTAAATTTGTCAATCAACTCATTTATTCATATAGTTAATCCATTTTAAAACATATTGTTTTTTTTTTCTTTTTAACCTCTTCTATAGCCCCATCTGGCGTTCCTAGAGATGTTGTAGCTCATTCTAGGGGAGCACATTCTATCGAAGTTTCATGGAGGGTATGGATTATTTTTATTTCTTTCAATAGATGATAAGGTGCGTGCTTTTGTTTATGTATGACATGCTTTTCTTTCACACATGTTGTTCATTTATTTTACAATGTATAAAACATAATACGTAGGGCAAGTCGACGTGTAATGCCCCACTAGGTAAAATGTCCCAATACCTATTTTTCACGATTCCAAGAACTGAATACGCTGGTGTCCACATTTTAAAAAGTATTAGTATAACGAAGCTTCAGTCATTCATCAAAACTATTTTTAGAAACTTTTTAGAGGTAATTGCAGTTTTATGGCAAAAGTAAAAATGAAAAATAATATTTCTCAGAGTTTTACCTAAGTACTTTAAAGAAAATTTGTTTAAATAACTAGCGTTTCAATTTTCTGTTAAATTATGTTCATACAGTAAAAGAACAGCATAAAAAAGACTTACTCTCGATTGTAGCCAGTTGGTTGGAAAAACTACATTTCTTTTGTAGCGAACTACAACTACAACTACTTTGTTACAAATGTAATTAACTACAGCTACAACTACTTTTTTAAAAACGTAGCGACTACAAACTACTTTTGAATTGTAGTCGCTACTTCACTACTTTTTTAAAAATAAATAAAAAAAGCATACATCGTTTGGAGGATTGACCGAAAAAATTCGAAAAGTGGTTTACATTAATGAATTAACTCATTTGAATATGAAATAGAACTAGGAATTGTCTTTGAATTTATTTGTTACTTTTCCCTCTGCTAAAATTTGTCCTTTTTCGATTTTTTAAAACATTTTTTACGAATATTCGCCACAAAAAAGGATTCAAAAGTGAAAGATTGAAACAATTCAACCTTCATTTTTTCTATTTTAAATTTCTTGCCAGGGAATATTTACGAACATGAAAATCATTTGAAGGAATATAAAAATTATGATGCCAAATAAACCAATGACATCAAACAGATAGAATGTATTTCGTCAAAATGATGCATCTATCTAAGGGATCAACATATATCTTTTATGGTTTTTATTTCTCATTACGTCCGCTGCTGTACTCGTTCAAGATTTGCACCAGTCAGAGTCAATTAAACCTTGTTTTTTTCCTTCGTTCTCTTTTTTTTAATTTTTTTTTTCATTTCTTCATTTATTTTTTTTGATTTAAAAGTAGTTTCCAGAAATCGCTACAAACTAATATTTTTTGTATCGCGCTACTCACTACTCTACTTATTTTTAAAAGTAGTGCGCTACACTACAAACTGCTAAACAATGTAGCTACTACAGTAGTTTTGCTACTTGTAGCGCGCTACTTCCGATCACTGATTGTAGCCATATGGGGTTGTTTTTACAACAAGGAGGTTGTAAACAGGATTAGTTTACAACATGGGGACCCTGGAGTGAAAATACACTGGCTAAATCTTCTTTATTTACTACTCTATTGAAATTCATTTGAAAAATTCATATCAACATAGCAGATTATATATGTGTGCTTGTTTGTTTGCTCCTTCTCAAATCCACACTTTATGTTGAATCTCTACCAAATTTGGCAGGTCACCTAGGAAGGATCACAAAGGCATAAAAAAAACATATAAAGGCATATAAAGTAATATATTTAGTACAATTATTAATACTAAAGGCTAAAATTATTATATAAACTATATTACTATATTACATGTTGATGCATTATAAGTGCATCTAAAAGCTTATTTTTTAGTTTTTTAAAGCTAATTTAAAGATCATTCTGGTTATAGAGCGTAGTTTATAAACTTTTGCAGATTAGCAGAAATACAAAAAAAAAATGTCTTTATGAAAAATGCTAAACAGCTCTCCTTGTATAAAGTTGATAAGTTTAAAACTTTGGGATGCAAAATAAGACACTCCTATTTATACGATTCTATGCACTTTTTTCTCAAACTATAACGGCATAAGTTCGGTAACAAACAAAGTTTGCTGCTTACCAGATATAATTTTATATTTTTACTTTTAGCCGCCATTTAAAGAAGAACTCAATGGCAACATCGTCGGCTATTACGTTGGCTATCGCGCAACATCTTCAAGGAAAAACTTTATTTTCAAGCAAGTAATACACAACAAAGATGATGCTCAGCAATTTACCTACATTACTGGACTGAAATTTTGTTCGAAGTACGACATAGTGGTAAAAGCGTTCAATTCTGCAGGAGAGGGTCCGAACTCAATAGCAGTAGTTGAAAAAACAGGTACTTATCTTGTTTTTATCTCATCAGTTGTTATGGTACTCCTTTATTCAACTACAGACATTCTGGCTATAATTTTTAGCAAAGGCTTAAGCAATGTTCGAAGTAAATTTTTGTTACAAGAATCAGTAGAAAAAGTTAAACATATACAGAAGAGCTGATATGTGGTTCAAAGCGAAAGAATCTAACCACGCTTCCACACTTTAGTGTTACAACGAAAAGTATGAAAATAAGAAACAACTAAAGAGCATGGTTAAACATTCATTTTAACCCATTAATGTCCAGTAGCCTAAAAACGGGGCGCTTGTTAGTTACTGCATACAAAAACCTGTAATGGGTATATCATTTTACTAAAGCTGTTTTTCACTAGTTAAATAGCCCTTCTTCTTGAGAAAACCAGTTAGAGCCACTGTTTGGACATTATAGTTTATTTATTGACAGCTATTTTGAATTAAATCAGGCTGGCAGCGATCCAGCATGGGTAGCCACAGAAAGTAAGTTTTTTTTGCGAAGTTATTTTTTATAAAATGAAACTATTTTGAAATAATTTGCTTAAAATTGATCACAGATGCCTTCTGTAATGTTACTTTGCAAAAGTAAAGTCAAGTATAAGGTGGTATTTTCCTCACATATCTGCATAATATCCCAGAAACAGGACGTTCAATAACTTAATAAATATGGCAACGGCGAACTATTTTAAGCCTAAAATGTATGTAAACCATTCCAAGCAAGAGTTTTAAGCAGACAAAAATTGAAAAAAATTGTTAAAAAAAACTTGGGCATCAATGGGTTAATGTGTAAGTTGATCGATCTCTTCCAACGCTATCGGAACTTAGGGTAAGTCCAGCGGCATTTTAAGAAAAATTGCCAAATTTATTTACTTTTACGAAAATCGTGATTATATATCGAACATACAGCAATTGTTCTGGAAAAAACTTATACTTTGTTATTATTGTACTACTATTACTTACTGTTATTATTATTTTCCACTTTAGTTCACCGAAAACGAAAAATATGTCCATGAAGACATGCCTTGCCATGCTTGGTTCAAGTTTTAAATTCAGCCCTTTCATTTCTAACATTTTTTTTGCAGGAAAATGACCATTCTAATTGCTGTACAAGATTAATTTTTATTGTAAAGCTAAAACCATAAATATTGTGTTTTATAAATAGAGCCTATCGCCACCCCCATGCCTCTAAAAAGCTACGAAAAGTAAAATTCGCGTGCTAAACAAAGAGTGGTTGTAATATATAAAAGTGTGGGGACGAGAGACATTAATGAACCTTTATCTTGCACTGCATTACAAATGTCAACTTCATGTTAAAAAAAAAGTACAAACGTATTTGAAATGGATTTTGTCAAGTTTACAATAACCCAGACTTCTACCAAGCATTGGCGAGCTATACCATATACTGGCGAGCTAATGAACTGGAAATGAAGAAATGAAACTAGATCTTCTCTATCTCTACTAATAATAAAGCTGAAGGTTTGTCTTTCTTTCTGTCTGTCTGTTACGCGCGTAGCGCCAAAACCGTTCGGTCGATTTTCATGCCACTTGGTACAAAATTAGTTTGTAGCATGTAGTTTTGCACCTCGAAGCGATTTTTCGAAAATTCCATTTCGTTCTTTTTCTATTCGAATTCTTAGCGGAAATTCGATAAAATAGGGAAGAAATATTTCACACACATTTTCAAGTGTTATGTCATTCGAAAGCTTGAAATTTTCTGCATAAAATAAAGTTTTTTCGAAGTTTCTACAATCATCAGGAGAGCTGTAACAATTGTTTTTAGAATCCCGGAATTCAAGGCTTACCTTCAGTAAAGCAAGCCAAACGATTCTAAAATGGTTTTGCTCGAGAATAAAATTTGTTTGAAAAGTAGATGAAATGAATTATTTTATCAACGGAAATCAACTTTTCATGTTGTTACCATGGTTACGTGTTCATACTTATTTTTGTTTCGTTATTTTTCCAGCGTTGCCAGACGTAGTATTTTTGATATTACGGTAGTATTTTTTCGGCCCAAATAAGGACCGTAGTTTTTTCTGGCAACCCTGATTCCAATATACTAACGACTTAATTAAAAGATTTGGCGGATTTTTTTTTTTTTTTTCATTTTCATAGATTTCGCATTTCAGCAACATTGATTTTGGCAACGTTTGGAAACAGTAGTATTTTGTAATGTTTTTTTTTAGAGAAGGCGTAGTATTGTTTTGTTTCAATTCTCTGGCAACCCTGTCTTTTTCCCGGTGAAAATGCTTTGGGACCTTACTTGGCGCGTTTTCGAAAAGTCACTAACTGGCGCGTTTTTGAGTGTCTCGCGGAATTGAAAGCTCCGACAGAAACTACGCCAAATAGTCAGAGTTACCACGCTTGGCACTTCTATCGCCCATTTAGCGAGAAAAGGGTATCTAAAGCACAGATTAACCAAATATCGTATCAATTGCGTTATTGCATCGTTCTTTTTAAAGTGTTTTGTTTCGGAAAATATATTGTTTTGTTTTTAAAACTAGGAAAGGAAACTTTCTTCTTCTTTTAAACTTTGGTAAGATTTCTGTTGGTTTCTGTGAGCAACAAAATTATTCTTACTTTCTCTTTTGGCTTATTTTTGTGCATCTCCCCTTGGGGTTGCATTCGAATGTTCCAAGGGGGTGTTTTATCCCTTTTATGGAGTAAATCAGTGTTCATTTCAATGCAGATAAAAGTGATATGAATTGGCACAACCACTTGGCGATATATCGCCAAGCTTTTGGTCGCCAAGTGTTTACCGCCAATTTGGCGACATATCGCCAAGTTGGCGAAAAAATTGTTTTCTTTTTTTTATTTGGACTCAATTTGGCGCTTATGGCGATATTTTGCGAAAAATCCACTGAATGATGTTAAAATCGGCGATATTTAGGGGATTAATCATTGTAAAACATTTTTTTACATTGTTTCGTGACAAACTAGGGATATAAATGTTTGAACTGTTATCTTGCTCACTCCAAGCACTATTTTAGCACTTAAGGCATCTACTAAGAAATTTACACATAAAAATAAGTAGCGTGGGGTCCATACTAGATTTTTATAGCATACTTTGAAGGAATTATAGTTGAATTACAACTAAAATAGAGCATTTTTTCTGCTAGATCAATTATTTTACAAATGAACTTTTAATTTTATAACACGGGCAAAGCCGTGCGGGTACCGCTAGTTTATAATATTCTAAATGGTTGCAGAAACTTCCTCAATGCTCAAAAAATTGTTTTTCTGACCCCTGTTTCAAGGACTTTCTATTTCTTGCTAAATTTATCAGCTTCTCTTGAAATGACATGCGAATTTAAGTCCACGTATTTCAATAGCAGGAGACGAGGGCAAGAGATTTATGTTTTCAAAAAAAAAAAAAAAAAACATGTTTTACTATATACTCTTTCGACTGCAACCTTATTTTTTCCTCTGTTGCATTATTCGGATAAGAAACAGCGGCACCTTACATTATATGCTCATTCGTGCCATCTCACATATTCTAAAAATATCACTAATTGTCATTTAAAGTACCAAATCGAGAATTTCGGCTCTGATGTTCAGTGGTTCAGTGGAAACCAGCTGCTAGTCAATATGCGGCACCAAACTCGAAGCGCATTGTTAAACATGGAAGTTGTTGAGCGCCACCATTCTTTGCCTAAGCAACTTGGCTCCAATTTTTTTTAGCAATATAGAAAGATTAAAACATACACACACACACACACACACATCACTTCCGCTTTTAGTTATTCTGCACCACTCAACACTTGCTGCGAGTACAAACGAGACTAACCGTATTGTACTCTCATCCTGCGATGGACTTCTATTGGTTTGACACCGGTATTTCAGACATTTTGCTAATACGGGGGGTACTTTGACAATTCGGACATTTGAGGTGGACTCTCTTCTTCGAATTGAAAACTACCAACTCTGATTGAAAATTTTAATAATTTGAAACGTTAGTTTGTAAATTATCTAAATTATTCACTTGCTCCCCTCCGTAAATAAATTCCCAAGTACGCTCGTGGGAGGAGCGATATGTGTTTAAAAAAAACTTCTGTTCGTTTTCCAGTTTCTGCAAATAATTTCATTTCTTTCCCATAGAAAGAAAGGTGACCGATGTAAAAACGGAATTACAATATAATACATATGAAGGGGCAAGTGGATAAAGGTGATATGTGACAGTTTTAGTTTTACTTACTTTCTAAAATGGATGAAGGTGTAAGGGTCATAATTTTTTTTTGAAAGTTTTTTCTAGAAATTAAAAATATTGTCACATATCGCCTCTATTCACTTGCCCCTTCAATTGTGTTTGTGAGTTAACACAATTGAACACACTCTAATTGTAAATCGGCGAAATTCAAATGTCACATATCACCTTTATCCACTTACCCCTTCATATCGTAGCAGGGCTGTCGTGAGGTCAAATAAACTAAATAGGATTGGGGAAGGAGTATGAGAATTTGGTAACCATCAATTTTTTTTTTTTTTTTTTTTGTAAACCTGTAGCCGTATAGATATATCCTTGAAGAGACAGAGAGTGAATTCAGAATCCAGTTTAGAAGGAGATCGTTACTAAAATGAGTAGCACACATCGGGTAGATTGCATTATTAAAAGTGAAGAAAGAGAATAAAAATTGCGACCCCCCGAATCGCGAATGTAATATTCAATATGAAATAAGGGGGGGGGGGTATTCTGGAACGAACTTATTCTGAGCTGTTCTAAAAATGGAATTTTAAACAAAGAAAAGGGGTAGATTGAATTTGCAAAAAAATTGGAATGGAATTTCAAACAACGATGGAGGTAGATTCAATTTCAAAAAAAAATTCGGAGTCGAAGATTTTAGAAAACGACTGTAATGTTTTGGCAACTTTAAAGACGGGAATGAAACGCTTAGTAATTTTTAGGAACTAAAATTCTAAAAACTCAAATTCAGATGACTTTTGGTAACGTTATGGAGAATAGAGTACAAGTGGCTGTCCGTTAAGAATTTTTGAAATTGAAATCCTAAATAAGCAATCTTGAACGATTTTTGGCAATGCTGAATGCGCAAATATAGGCGATCTTTGACGACAATTGG
Source organism: Uloborus plumipes (assembly GCA_038373865.1). Classification (NCBI taxonomy): domain Eukaryota; kingdom Metazoa; phylum Arthropoda; class Arachnida; order Araneae; family Uloboridae; genus Uloborus; species Uloborus plumipes. Next base: position 50,428 of record JAXGGA010004528.1, read on the forward strand.
GAAGTAGTGGATACAGTTCTAGACTCTATCGCCGAAGTTTTCAAAAATTGCGATTCTTTATACGCAATTTTATTCTATATTTGATGCTTTTAGTAGTGGGAGTTTTCGGACTCTTTCCCAGAATTTTTCTGAAGTTTACTGAAGATCTAGCACTATTGTATCTCTGATAACGTTACAGAAAGGGACACGGATTGGGAATTCCTAGAAATGAAGTCCAAATTGAAGTTCTAAAAACGCAATTATAAGCTATATTTGATGACGTTGAGGAAAGAAACGTGGTTGTTGACACTATTTTGGCAAATTTCTAAATTGAAATCTGTTTCGGCGATGAAAATCTGTCAAAAAAATTGTAAATTGTAAAATGACTTCCATGTGTATTAGTTTTTTTTTTACTGAACAATCTAGGTAGTAAGGCAACTCGAAAAATGTTTTTGATACCAAAATCTTAAGTCATGAGGATTTTTGAAGTTTTTAAACAAATATTTTTAAGAAGCGCAATTTTTTGTTGCCGATAGTTTGAAACATACTGCGCACAACATTACGCTTCTGTAACATGAGATATAAACCTTATTTTTTTCCGAGAGTAGAAAAATGGTGTTGTGAAAAATGACGAAGATTTATATTAATTAATTATTCCTCTCCCAAAAATTTAAATTTTTAAATTTAAAGTTTAAATTTTGATCAATTTTTTGCTATTTTTGTGGGTGAAATGTAAAAATTCTTAACACTAGAAAAATATCGGTTCGTTAAATTAAGTATAAAATTTCGTACACTTGAGATTATCCGTTTCCAAGAAATGCTGAGCGCAACGAGTAAAGTTGCAGTCTTGAGAAAATCAACTTTAAAAGTCCGTGTCAAACAGGCAAACATACACGATTGACAAAATTCAGCACCTGCTATTTTTCCCACATCTTCCGGTGTACTGGGAATTTTTTTAAGAAGTTTATTTTAAAATGTTCCTTTTTTTTAACTTAAAAAAAGTTAAACATAAAAAAAACGATTTTTTTTGTCTTCCTTATGGTTCTAGACCCCCTTAAGGAAGTAATTGAGTCCACGGACTCTCCCATAATTTTTTTTAAAAATTGGAGTGCAATTATGAGCCATCTTTGAGAAGAAGCGGGAAAACTTTCAGATTTGGGTTTCACTCGTTGCTCTTTTCTCCCTAAGAGTGCTTTGAAATTTAAACTATAAAAACGCAATCATAAACCATCTTTGATGACAGTAGAGAAAAAGGAATGCGATTTGATACTTTCCTCCGAAAAAATTTCGAAACTGAAGTCCTAAGTACAGTGAAGAAACTTCTTCGAGCTGCCACCCCTCTTGAATGTTTCAAGGCAAGGGTTTTTTGCCCTATAGACCAAATGTTAAAACTCTTCTTAGCAGCGGCCGTACACAACCCCTCTGAACAAATACTGAGTGGGTTCATCATTTCAATTTTTCAAAAAAAAATGTGTTCGTTTTCTGTTTCTAATATTCAGCCTTTTGACTCTAGGTAAGTTATGAGATGTTTTATTGCCTGCCAACAGGACTGCGAAAATTTTGTTAAAATTTTCTTCATGTTTGCTCATTTGTTGGTAATTAACCAGTAATTTGTGTGCACACCAAGGGCATATTTAAGGGGGGGCCGAGGGGTCCGGGCCCCCCCGAAATCAAGAAAGATTTTTTCAAAAGTAGGTGTTCGGTATGTGTTTGCTCAAAAAAAAAAAAAAACATTAAGAAAAAAGCCCACTCTCCAGGGGTGGGGGCAGGGGTGTAATGCCCCCCCCCGTCGGGGAAAATTCCGAGCTCGTCGGAAAAAAATTTCCGATACTAAAATTTTTTCCGATAGAAATCTGATTGATTCCGGCAGAATAAGTAAAATTCTCCAAAGATTTTTTTTTCAAAAAAAAAAAAAAATAAATAAATAAATAAATGAAAATTTAAATTACACTGCTCGACATTGAAAATGCAACACCAAGAAGGAGTGGTCAGAAATTGATGAAATTTGGTAAGAAGACAGAGACAGCATGGAACAATAAGTGATATTTATTTCAAAATAAATAAGCAAAATTTAGAGCGAGGACGGCGTCGGCTCAGTAAGAAGTAGGACCACCGCGGACAGCGATGCACGAAGAAACACGTCTAGGCATGGAGTCAATAAGCCTGCGGATGGTGTCCTGAGCGATGGCACTCCATTCCCTTTCAACCATTGCCACAGTTCGTCCTCTGAACGACGCAGTGACAGGTTCTGCAAACGGCGTCCAATCACGTCCCACACATGTTCGATTGGTGACAAGTCAGGAGAGTATGGTGGCCAGGAAAGCATCTGTACACCTCGTAGAGCATGTTGGCTGATTCGAGCACTGTGAGGCCGGGCGTTATCCTGTTGAAAAATTGCATTTGGCAGATCCTGAAGGTAGGGGATTGCCACCGGCCGCAGTACATTATCTACATATCGTTGGGCCGTCATAGTGCCTCGAATACGAACTAGAGGTGATACGGAATTGTATGCAATAGCGCCCCAAACCATTATGCCACGTTGTCGCGCTGTGGGGCGTTCCACAGTTACTGCCGGATTCGATCTTTCTCCACGTCGACGCCACACACGTATGCGATGATTATCGCTGGACAAAAAGAAGCGGGATTCATCTGAGAACACTACGGTTTGCCATTCTGCCATCCAAGTCGCTCTGGTCCGGCACCATTCCAAACGTTGGAGTCTGTGCTGTGAGGTCAATGGCAGTCTTCTTAGCGGGCGCCGTGATTGCAGGCCACGTGCAACCAGCCGACGGGAAATGGTTCTGGTCGACACAGCAACATCCAGGGTACCTTACACGTGCTGCAGAATCGACGTACAAGTGACTTGCGGGTCCGCCACAGCTTGTCGGTGAATCCGTCGATCCAAGCGGTCTGACGTCACTCTGGCTGCACCTGCACCCCTCAATGTGGCTACATTTCCTCTTTCCAACCATCTCCGACACAGCCGATGCACAGTGCTTGCATCCATGTGGGTATCAGCTGCAATTTGACGTATGGACCAACCTCCCCTTCTCAGTCCGATCACCATACCCCTTGTAAAGTCGTCTATATGCTGGAAGTGTCTTCGTTGAGGACGGCGTGGCATTTCCTCCTATCACACGTATCTTTCGAGACAAAAACCAAATTTCTCCGATAATTTAGTCTGGCAGAAAAACCAACATGAACATAGCCCACTTTTCAACTTCATTCTCTTATATCTTACTTCACGTGCGTCGGAGAGCTGCGCATTTCATATCATTTGCATAACGCAGTGACGTGCGTCTACGGTAAAATTTGCATGAATTTCTGACCACTCCTTCTTGGTGTTGCATTTTCAATGTCGAGCAGTGTATTTTCATTGTTTGAAAAATAATGTGAATTTTTATCCAATGCAGAACACATGACCTCATCGTAGGTGGTCTTCTCGTGATCCATCCTTCTGCTCTCATCTCGTTGTGCCCTTTAGACGTTCACGGTACTTCAGTTTTGGGCAAAGTTTCTTTGTTGAAAAGGAGACATCTTATTTTTCTTCCTAATCAGACCCCTCACGAAAATCGCTTGTAGCGTGTTTTGAACAAACATTCATTGACATTCGAAAGATACTTTCCGATCGTGCCGATGGCGATTCGATGAATTGCCCCCTCTAAATGACTTCCTGTCAAGGACGTAGCCAGGATTTTTTTTTCGGGGGGAGGGGGGGGGGTTCGAAGTGAAGAAAGTTTGTTTGAAAAAAAAATAAAAAAGAGGTTACAAGTCTTATGACGTAATCTGAGCATAGGCTGCTTGTACGGAGGGGGGAGGGGGCAAGGGGGCAGCTGCTCCCCTTCACTTCCGAAAGTAAAGGGGCCCTGCCCTTCACTTTTTAGAGCGAAAAATTAACGGTCGGTTATTTACTGGGTGGATTGATTTATTTCATGAAAATTAAAAACTGAAAATACCACAAAAATGTTTTTTTCCTCATCTTATTTCACAAGAAAGGAACTTTGAATTGCAAAGGGGATATCTACAGTAAAATCCATCCTGCCTTTGAGACTGTATTAAAGTTTTTAGAGGTCATTTGTTAAAATCCAATAATATAGACTAATTTTACAAAACAAAAAACAAAAAAAAAACAACTTTAGGGTGCCGCCCTAAGCTCCTCACAAACTTCTTTTGATCCCCCAATGTCTTGGTGCACCAGCCGCCTATGATTGGGAGTATGTTGGACTAACAGGAAGGAGAGAGAAGCTGAGGTAATGGACAACACGTTAATCAATAGGCTTTTGGGAAGAAGGAAAGGATTCTTTTTCGTCTCTTGCATTATTTTTCAAATAAATATATCAGAATTTATGACGACATCATGTTTGAAAAATTGAAGAAAAAATAATTAAAGAATTTCAAAGCTTTGTTCTGTTTTTTTTTTTTTTTTTTTTTTGAAAGTTTAATCTACGAAAAACAAAGCACACAACTACGTTTCATATTTCTGTTAAAAAAAATCAGGAAAATTTATTTATCATTTTTTATTGTTACTATTATTTTTTTAATTGTCTTTAATTTGAAAGAAATAATGTTTCATTGTAAAAATTACACACAAATCACTATATCACATGATACTGTTAAAGTAAAAGGTTCGCAGGTAAGTCAGTTATTGGAGGGAAAATCAAAATTTTTCCTCGTTCGGGGCACAAAAGTTAATCGGGCCTTTTACTTAACGAAAAATTTTCGCACATATAAATCTCTGTACTTGCTAGAATATAGATGTTTTCCATAACAATACGTAGTATACAGGTTCCCACAACATATAGGATATTGGTTTGACGAAATGGGTTTGAGGGGCTGGCATATAGGCCCTTCAAAATAGTTCTAGTTCTTATCAAAAAATTTTTCATCTTGGCCTGGCCCTGCAAAAGGGGAGGGCAGCCTGGGCATGGCCCCTGGGCTCGCTAAGTTAGAGGGCCCCGTGAATTTTAGTTTTCCACCATCAGTGTCCAATTTAGGAACTTTAGGACAGTAGGGCAGACTTTAAATTTCTAAATCGGGCCCTGATCATCTGGATGGGCCCCATTGAAAAGTGTATCGAAGTACTGTAGAGATGAAACCCCAAACTTTGATTTTCAACTTCATGATTTCCATATTAAAATCATACTTTGTTATTAATTTACTATTTCGTCTTTGATTTTGCTCCCCCAATTCCCAAGGTGGGGACCCTACGGCTCTAGGCCGAGCCTCATGGACTTTTTGGTAAATCAAGCCCCTCTCATCAATGGTAAATGCAAGGAAGAGAATGGGGGCAGAAAGTGTCTGGCTCCCGTCGCCAGAGAATTTCCTACACATCCCTGCTTTGGGCTATACTCTGGACTACTCTTCTAGATCGCTCTCCTGGAGTGTTGACCCATGGAGTTTAGTTTACCCCCTGCTGCCCTCCTTCTCTACGACTTGGTGACGTGGGATCCGTGGGACCGAAGGAAGGAACATAAAGGAGTGCGACAATAAATTGCTATGTGCTATAGGGGTCGGGAAATATAGTACAAAACACTTCGCACCCAGAAAACAAAGAATGCATTTTCATTAACTCATCACCTCTCCATTGATAATAACAAAAACTGATTTAAACATCTGTATCTGTTATTACTGTGATCAATATGTTAAGAGATAGAAGTTTTCAAGAATTCGTATACTTTTTGCTAATTTGTTCACAGTAAGCCCAAAAGGGGACCACACACTTGTTTTATGGCGTAAAGGAGAGGGTCTTCTTTCTTTTCCATGATAAAAGAATCTCAACGACAAGTGCCATAAATTTTGTTATTCCGTTAAAGATTATAGACCAGCAGAAGAGACGGAATAATTTAAGTTTTAAGTTGAAAAGATAGAAAAAAAAAACTCCTTTGGCGAAATAGTGAGCAGAACTATTCAAGTTTATTCAAATGATTTTTTTTATTTTTATTATTCTAATTTTTCTTTATATCATCAAAAACCTCAGACCCGTCACAACTTTGAGAGGGGGGGGGGGACCTCCGACCATCAAACCTTGAATTTTTTTTTGTTTTAGTTAAATACTTTTTAAAAACTTTTAGGTTTGAAAATTTCGGGGGGGGGGGGGGTTCTGACCCCCTGACCCCCCCCCCCTGGCTACGGCCTTGCTTCCTGTCATTCATTGCCCAACCCTGCAGGTCGTGTCGTGTGTCAGCAGGAGGTAGTGTGCAAATTTCCCACATTGAGCAGACGATGGACGATACAAACAGGGATACAAAGCAGATTGTAGCTTCGTCGTAAAGCCCATCGGCGCGGCGTAAGGACCGTGGTGACAATCAACCCTGGGTGACAATTAGGCTATCGGAAATTTTCAAAGGAAATGTAGTATGGGAAATGCTTAGGGCCCTTGTATGGAAGACCTCGGACGAAACTCTTCAAAAGCTTTGAGGTTCACTCGGTGTCTGGTGGCCATGGGAAAAGACGTCGGACAGTTGAACGATTCTAATTAACTCGTGGTTCGATGCAATTTAAAGTTCGGTATGAGTTAGGCACTTACTCGTATAGTAAGAAGAAAGTGTAGTTAAAGCTCAAAATAATTTTCTTCATGACAGAGGTAAGAACTTATTGTGTTTCATTTAAAGAAATGATAGAGCTTCGCTTTTCAATTTGTTATTTAATTGCATTGCATATCCTTCTCTAACATGGATGTACATTTGTTTTAAAAGAAAAAAAACTATGATAACTTTTTATCGATATAATTTATAGTTGTGTTATACTATGCCGACGGTTTTAAAATATTAAACGATATTTGCAGAATGATGTCTTTTGCCGCTTGCCGGTTACATGACGAATGATGGATAGCATTGATTTTAACTGAGCTGATTAAATTGAAAATGCTATTATTTGTGTCAGTTTATATTTCCGCCGTTTAATATATAATCAACTCGAAACCATGATAGGATGTATTTGGGAAGATCACTATTATACCACTGGAAGATTAGTTTTAAGTGTAAACATGCATTGAGTAATTTTGAAATTCTCTATGCACAAAAATATAAGATTTTTTTAATGCGTTTTTCCAGAAGGGGGACAAGGGGTATATACTCATTGTAAATTATACCAAAAAATAGCAAAAAACACACCCACTTGTATGTAAATCAATTAATTTTCTAAAGTCAGGTGGAGCATTGCTTTCGCCTCCGATCCCCCAAAGGCTGAAATGTATTAGGTTATGAAATGTAGATATTCTGATAACATTTGTAATCATTAGTTATATTTTAAAGTAATAAAAATTTTTAGCTCGGTGAAAGGCCAGAACTTGGAAAAGCAAGTTTGAGATTGGGCTTGTTTTTTTTTGCTATTTTCCTTTTTTCTCTTTTCTTATGATTTTTAATAGTGTATATAAATTTGCTAATTCTGACGTATGAGCTAGGCTGGAGTGGGAAAGGGATTTCCAACAAATAAAGTTTGGGACAGAACACGTGGAAAAAACAAAAGCCAAAAGATAGACACGAAATTGATCTCTTTGTCCGTTTTTTTGTATGTATATATCCTTCAATATCTATTTATCCATTCATTTTTAATTTTGTCTCTTTTACGGATATTTTTGAGCTTCGGGTTTCTTTTTTTCAGCTTTTCTCTCTTTCTATTGTATTTAAATCAGCATATGGTGAAATGCGCAATATTTTTTCTTCTTTAACAGGATTCAAAAACTTCGCCTACAGAGCGTCCAGCAGTTATCCTATAAGTATACACGAAACTATTTTAATTTTTTACTGTGTGGAAGTGTAGAATGAAAAAAATAGTACTTTGTAGAATTGTAGTACTTTGAAGTATTGGGGGCTCTATGCGGAAAAAAAGGAAAGGAATTTCCATGCCTCTTAACTAAAAAATTTTTTTAAAGTGGTTATAATTTTAGAGGTTTTTTGAAAAGAACATTTGTAGGGGAGGGAGGTTAGCAGGGACGTAACTAGAGGGGGACAGACTGGCCTCGTGCCCCGGGCGCCAGATTTTAGGTGCGCTGAACTGGCTAAGTAGTCGCATATTTTTTTTCGCATTATTTAAAAAAAGACAAATATTTAAAAGAGAGCTCTCCCTAAAAAAAGGCTCAATGCAGGCACAGGAAGAATTTAAAGAAATGTCTTTTAATGTTTAAAAGGCGTAGGAAATATTGGCTGAGATAAAGTGAGGAGGGTGCAGTAAATGGCATAAATATATTTTCTTTTATTAGAGAGTGACCTGTTAAAGTTTCATCTTGAATCACCCACTCCGAGAAGTGAAGCTTTGGAAAGTACCCCTTTGAAGGGATACACATATAAATAAATGCTGGGTCTTGTTTTTTATGGAAATCATATCATCTCTTAAAAAGGTTTTAAATGTTGGTTCTAAAAAGAACCTTTTGCTTTAAATATTGGTTCTGAAAAGAACCTTTTTTTTCCCTTTTTTTATTATTAGTTATTGTTTTTTTTGTAATTTTTTTTGGTTTTATTTATTTTTTTATTTGTGTGTTTATTTATTTTTTTATTTTGTTTTATTGGTTAATTAATTTTTTTTTTTTTTTTTTGCTTTTTTTTTTGTTTTTGCTTTGGCTCTGAAAAGAACCTTTTTTGCTTTGGTTCAGAAAGAACCTTTTATGCTATGTTTGAGGATAACCTTTCGTGTAGGTTTGAAGAAAATTTTTACTCGCTGTCTTCAAGCAAAAATTAGTTTATGTTTTTTGAATAGTATTGCTTTCCTCTGTTTTGAGTTTGCTGGATAGTAGCCATTTCTTCATTTTTTTATTTGCATTTCGTTTGGCTTGTTCTTTTTCTCGATTCAAATGTCTTATCCTTCAAAAGTCCTGAATCTTGAATACTTTTTTATTGCTATTTTACAAACACCAGGAAATTTCTTCTCCAAAATCTCTTGCAGTTGTTTTGTTACATTTGGACCCTTATGTATGCTATCTTTTCCATTGATTGATATAAATATCGCTTCAAACTCTTCCATGTGTTGGAGCCAACTTCCCGACGGGACTGTCAACCCACCTTTTGAAATACTTTTCAACCAAATTGCTGAATCCAAATCTTCAACGGCATTTGCTGAAATAGAACCAAGAGTTGGGTCTTGTTTCTTTGCTTTAAATACAATCCATCCAGAAACATATTTTAAAGCTTCGTGTTCAGTCAGTGTCATATGGAAAGAATTACTGTTGCTTGTTTCAGCTTTCCAGGCCATAGGAACTTCATCTTCGTATAATCTATTACATGCAACTAGGTTATCGTCTTCATCTTCAGATTGTCCAACAATTTCTTGAATATCTTTTTCTTCAAAGGCATTTTGCAATATTTCAGCAGTTAGATATGTACCCAATGCGTCTCCATCTCGTGTGTTTGCCTTAGGAGATAATGCTGGTAATTTATTTGCGAATAGTAAATTTTTTAAGCGAAAGATGACTTCTACAGGAGATGGATGGTCGTAGAAGCTACCAATACCTCTTATTTGGCTAAATTAGCTTTCTAAAGCATCTTGTGTGAGGCGTGAAGTCAAAACATATTTTAGTCCTTCAGATTTTAAGTCCTTTTGAAGACCTAATATAGAAGAAATGGAAATTATCATTCCTTTTTGAAAAGGTAGTAAACTTTTTTTTTCCCAACTACCCTTAATCCTGAAATTGCTCGCTTCATTTCCAGTAATTTTTGCTGCTGTTTCTCAAAATAAGGATCAAGTCCAAAAGCAGCTTGCACGACAATTTATCACATTTTTCTTTTCCTCTTATATAACCAGGGTAATCCTCTCAAGTTGAAAGGTTTTCCTAGACAAATTCGAACTGATAGAAAATCGGGGGAAGAAATAGTTTGTTACAAATGATAAAAACTAGTTGTTTGCAAAGAAAAATTATTTTAATGTGGAATATATATCTTTTGCTGCTTTTCTTCTTGCTCCTGTTCTTCATCTTTATCTACTTCCAACATAGCTTACGCCGTGTTTCTCTTAACTGTGATTGGAATTAGGGATGCACCGATAAGCAAATTGGCCGATTACTGATTACCGATTAATCGGTTGTTGATAATCGGCCGATTAATCGGCTGAGCCGATTAATGATAAGGATGATTGTTTTAATGCTGCCAATTTTAACATCACTGTTTTAACTCTTTTATACAATTCCGAGTTAAGAAATAGTTAGTAATTATAGTAAGTAATAATAGTAAGTAAGAAGTTTTTTCTTTTCATTTTCCTAATTTTTACAAAATAATTTTAATATTTTATCAAATTTTTTAAAACCAATTTCCATCTTCTTGTCAATAGTATTACATTAACACATTGTTATTATGTTAACTGGACATATAAATTCAAAAAAAAAAAAAAAGGAAGGGGGAGTCTGTGGTGAGCACTCCAATTTAGGAGTACTTTCAATTTACATTTTTTAATGATTAGTAGCAATTTAATTCAACTTTTATTCTTTGTGAAAATTAGTGGTTATCTAAAATCACTGTACTAAGGAGAAAACTGTCGCCACATGAAAAATGTGTTGCAACATTGTCTATGTATATTTATTTAAAGTTGGAGAATTAATTTATTAAAAACTATGAGGATTATTACTGTTAATAAAATTATTCATCATAGTTTCTTAGTGAAGGTATACTTTGAAGAATAATATTTAAAAACTATATTTGGCCGATTAATCGGCCCAATTTTGCCGATTATAGCCGATTAATCGGTACTGCATTCCTAATTGGAACATTATCATCAAATAAGGAAATAGGAAAGAGCCACAAATTCAGGAGTTAAGTACCACAGATGATTTAAAATTTTTTTAAGAGCAACCTTACTTATTTTTAGACCACCATCCTGATAATTGATCAACTTCTGCATAGATAGAAAATCATGATACGGAGCATTATCTGCTTCCGGAGAGAGAAACCGTGCTTGAACGTATACTCTAGCAAAAAAAAAAAAAAATACACTGGCGGAAAAAAAAATCCCAACACCAAGAAAGATTTGTGTTAGATAAACGAAATTTGGTAGGCGTGTTTATACAACTAAAAGATGACATCGATTGAAATTTCGCACTCCGCGCATTAGTGTGGCACAGCTGGCGTCACTCAGAACATGCAAATAAGGCTTGTTTTAAAAGCGTGTTGTGAAGCTCGTGTGTATTATTTTTCCGTGAAATTGGACGAATTGCGTTCATGTTAGCCAGGAATACCTTTTAAGAAGACGAAGAAGCCATTATCAACAGCTCACCGAGTTTAAACGAGGTCGTACAATTTGGCTACGAGAAGGTGGATTTTCATTTCGCGATTTTGCAGAAAGACTTGGGTGGGAATGTTTCCACCATGCATGATTATTGGAAGCTATGGGCACGGGATGGTACTACCTCAAGAAGATCGAGTTCCGAGCTGCCACGTGGCACGACTGAGAAGAAAAATCGCCGAATCTTGCGTACGGTTGTGGCGCATCGTACTGCATCTGCGACTGCCATTCGAGCTGCAGTTGGTACCGTCGTGACCCAAGGAACGGTAAGAAACTGTTTACTTCAAGGACAGCTCCGAGCCAGGCCGCCTGTAGCCGGTATTCCATTGACTGCAAATCATTGCCTTTTTCGAAGGCAGTGGTGCCACGACAGAGCTCACTGGAAGTCGGCAGGGCCTGATTTACCTATAAGCACGTGAAGCCCGGGCTTCGGGGCCCCCTAGCTTTGGGGGCCCTCAAAAATTATTATGTATTTTTATACATTTTTTTTTGGCACCAAAGATTTTTTAAAATTATTTTTTGAAATTCTACTGAAAGTTTTTTTGGTTTTTTTTTGTCATTAAATTGTTATTGCTGGCTTTCTAGACAAGGTTTATGAATTAAGTGGAAAAATAACGCTTGCCTATGGAGCGAGACAATTATCAGGACTGAAAGTTAGCATAGAATGAGTCTGCTTAAATGTCCCTCCATGTTACTATGGAGCTCACTGCCAATGCTTACGGCATTAATGTTTTTCCAGTTAGTTTACAACATTTCAAAACGTTTGAATCTTTTGCTATTTTGAGCAAATTTAAAATAAAAAATACATTGATACAGAACTTAAGTAAATTCAAAATTTCCTTTTAAGATTTTATGACCATATTGCTGGACATCAATTTGGGGACATGTCTCTATACCCAAGGACAGTAATGGATCCCGAACTTTTGACAAAACTTTGGGAACTTCTTATAACTTGAAGCTTTTTGCTGATTTCTTGGAACTTTGAGATATCGAGACTCAACTGTGTATATATATTAATTTATACATACGTATTACAGGGGAGGGTGACCAGTTATTTTTTTTGTAGGGTACACCATTATTGCTTTTGGGTGATAAGAACCTCTGTAATGACAAAAATATGTACGATTGAGCCTTTTATAGCACGTTCTTCGATTTTGCAATTCAAGGGGGCCCCACAGATCTGTCGGGCTTACAGTCCCAAAATTTCTAAATCGGGCCCTGGAAGTCGGAGTGGAAATCTGTTGTAATTTTTGATGAAAACAGATTCTGAATTAGTTCCAGTGGTGACTGTATATTGATCAGAAGGAGGTCAGCGGACCGCCTGCATTCAAGCGGTCTACGGCCTAGACACACGGGACTCACACCTGGAGTTATGGTCTCTGGAACAATTTCCTACAACAGCAGGGGCATTCTTGTGGTTATCCCAAACTCACTGACTGAAAATTTGTCATCAGTCTGTTAATTTAACCAGTAGTACAGCCCTTCATGAGTAGCATTCAATTGGGCGTTTTCCAACCGGATAACGCTCGCCCTCACATCGCTGCTGTAACGCAATATGCTCTACAGAGTGCTGACATGTTACCATGAACTGCAAAATCACCAAGAGTGTCTCCAATTGATAACGTATGGGATATCATGGGATGGCACCTCGAGCATCATCCACAGTCAGCAATGACGGTCCTAGTATTGACACAGCAAGTGCAACAAGCATGGAACTCCATACCACAAAGTGACATTCGGCACCTGTATAACATAATGCATGCACGCTTGCAGGCTTGCCTTCAAAATTCTGGAGGTTACACCCTCTATTCAATTAACATAATTTTACATTTGCACAGCATTTTCTTGAGCTTAAATTAGCCAGTGATCTTGTACATTTAATCAATTAAACATGTTAACTAGACAATTGCATTACCCAAATTTCATTACTCTACGGCATTTTTTTCTTGGTGTTGGGATTTTTTTCCGCCAGTGTATCTTCTTGAAGAGTTTTTCATCCTTTCAGATAACTAAAATTGATCCTAAAATAAGTAAATCTTGAGTGCATAAATAGAGTTTGACATCCACCTAGTATGGCTTACAGCTCCTGGCTTACAAATTGATATCCCATTCTTAGGAATCCCTTCCAGAAGAATCATACTTAGTTCTAACACTTCTCAGTAATCATACCGCTGCTGTTTATGAAAAGGTGTTGAGCAAGAAAGCTGAGCATGGTTGCACATGAACACTTTATTGTTACTAGTTTTATATATTCATTTACCACGTTTGTCCTAGTTTCTATGAATCTTTTAAAAATGGCCACGTCTGGACCAGAAATTGCACTCATTGAAAAATCAAAACATCCCATTAGAACTAACTAAAAAATACGATGATGGTAAGATAGCTTCAGCAAATTGCGATCAAACATTTTTTCTAAATTGGCAGAGACCCCATTTATTCAACCTAGGTTGCTTCTTATTGTATCACAGCCAAGTGCTTGACTTTTATTGGTAACTCCCTACTGTTTCACTGCTTAATAAACAGCAGCGGCTTGTTCTTCTCCCGATGATGTTGGGATTTCAGTGACTCGCAATAGTCGTTCCCTGCCTTGAAAAGTTACAAAAATTGCCAATCTTTCAATCTTCCCAACTCCAGAGAGCGCTGAGAGCAAGTTTATTTCCCAGTATAACAATAATTCTTGGTATTCGTTCAAGTTAAATTTTTCCTGAATTTCCGTATTTCTCTCTTCCCTAAATAGTTTTGGAGGCGTTGAAAAGAAGATCGGTTTGTAATCGGGCTCTTTGTATCATGCCCTTTTTGGCGCCGAAGAATTAAGAAATTTCTGTTCTCTTCATTTCCAAACAATCTGCATGCGAGATGTCGAAAAGAATCTCTTCTCTCTTTTATTTTCCCGAAGTTCTTTGGAAAACTTGCTGTAAATGTTTCCATTTATTATGAAGTTTAATTATTAAATCTTGATCTCTGGCCAGATGCGGGGTCTTCTTCGAGTGAGGGTGGTAGGAATCAGACGAGGGAATGGGAGAGATTCTAGGAACTGGACAGGGACGGGAGCACACAGTTTGAGATCACCTAAGATATTTCGATTGGAATTCTTTTTTGTACAACTCATTAAATCCTCTTGCAAATGGATGTACGTCGTATGTATTGTGATGTACGCTTCCATATTTCACTTTTTCACTTTATAAAACTAGGGAATAAAGACCTGCAGTTTGTATTTTTTATGTATAAATGTCAAGCTACCCTTAAAATTGAAAACGCTCCTAGTGCGCCAGTCAATTTATTTCATGGATCGGAAAATTATGGAAAAATTCATAGGAAATGTCACACGACAAATGCAAACAATTCTTAAATAAAAATTAATGACTAAAGGCAATGTAATACTTGGTTCAAAAATAAGTAAAGATAGTCACAAGTCAAGTTTTATCATGTAAATAAAAATTTGGATTGATTTAGCAATGTGAATAATATTCTACCTAATCAATACTAGAAACGGGAAATACTAAGTGATTTCTCCTATTCACTTCGCAAAAGAATGATTTAGCACGCCATTGTTTGGAAAACCCTGCACGCTAGTAAAAATGATAAAACTCACAAATTAAATTACATTTATAATAAATTTTAAATCACTCATAAATGTATGTGTACTTTCAAAAACAACTTGACTAAAAACTAACAGGGGAACTTTCGTAAGTTTGTTGAAGAAATACTTGCAAGAAAGCGTCATGAGCCGCGAATAGAGTCTTGGTCAAAAAGTTTCGTAACCTCTGAAGATGTCAGAGGAAAGGGCAGAAAATGCATATAAGTTCACACAAAAGGCAGTTTAGGTAAAATAATACTTGTAATGAGAGATAAAATCATTCAAAATGTCAAGAACTAAGCGAGCCTACTTTCCCGTACATCGACATCGGCATTCTAGCATCTGATCAATATTCTCTTGATTATCTCAGACTGAAAATTATGTTAAACGTACCTTTATAGCACTTAAAGCTGATTTCTAAAAGCAAAATATACTCGTCTCATTAGATAAAATAGACACGTAGAAAGTAAATAAACGAGAAAATAAAGTTTTGTCGCACCTTTTAAAGAATGCAACTGTTATAGTTCTTCCGTGGAAAAATTCTACAATCGTTTCCAAAAGAAAAAAAAAAGTAAAATAAAATACAAAGAACATTAAAACACATTTTATCAAAGAAAGAAAAAAAACTCGTTCGTTAATAAAATGTCTCGAATTTCATTTTTCATCCGTTGCCAGTTGTTAAATGAAAAAAAAATGCTCTCGTGAATGAAAAATTTTAGTTAACAAAAAAAAATCGTCTGCCAAAAAATAAATAAATAAATAAAACAAAACAAATGAATAAATAAACAAAAAATCGTCTGCCCAGTCAGTCATTTTTATCTGAGACTGCATTTCCGCCATGTTTGCGTAATTGGAGTCGGAATCAGAGTCCTCACAGAAGATTATTCAGAAAAGTACTTTACATACATTATTTATCAAAACTATTTTCTTACAAAGTTAGTTTGAAGAAATTCCGCCTTTAAGTTCAGGATCAACATTTAATTTAAATTTCCCCGTAGGCGCTAATGTTAAATTTTTTTCGGAACGGTTCCTCATTGAACGAAAAATGGTTCAAATTAAAAAGTGAAATATAGGAGTGAGCCTCTCCGAGATCTTTCAAACAAAAAAGAATTTATTCAATTCAGACGGATCACTTAAAGTTATTAGGTGGGGAAAGGTTGTTTGAACGGTTAAATTTTGACCGAAAAAATGTTCAAATTGAAAATTTAAATACGGTAATAAAGTATTCTTGACAAGATCTTTCGAGCAAAAAAAAAGTTCAAATCGGACTGTTCATTCAAAAGTTTATTAGGGGGGACAGACAGACTGACAATCCGACCGACACACACATTCCCCATCTCAATACCCTACTTTCCAATTTTTAATTTTTTGACATTTCATTTTTTTGTTTCTTTTTGACTTTGTTTTGAACTTGGCGATATTTTTTAGATTCATTAATCCATTAATGCCTGACATTTTTTTTCCAAAGATATTTTGTATACTGGTTACAAACAGTATTTAACGGACAGGAAAAATAATTAAAAAAATATCATGTAAAAATTGTTTTATTAAAGAAAGAAATATCGTCTTTTAAAAGTTACGATAGATCTCAGAGGGTACATACTTTTTTTACTAAAATTTTTTTCTGCCTACGATTTAATGTTTAAAAACACATTTTATAAGAAGAAATAATATCAGCAATTAACATAAACTGGGAAGCTGGGAATAACTTTGAAATTCAGCTTTTTTTAATGAGATTGTGAACTATGTGATTTTTGATAAACATCATATTAAAACTGCTACAGAACACACTTGACAATGGTTATGTGCTGCAATCTGTTAATAACGAATTGAAACAATACCAAGGTACTAATTGAACAATATAACTTGGTTGAAATGTTCATTTTGGGGAAATTCAGACCCTTTTTTGGACCGTCCCTAAAAAGGGACGCTAGGCATTAATGGGGTAAACCATTTTTAATGCTTTTTTCGTCTCTTTTATTTTTAACCGGAAAGTAGGCTAAAAAGGTGCCCTTACAGTCCTCATTTTCCATAAAAAAATATCCATAAAAAAAAGTTAGGTGTTTCGTACGAGGCCTAAAATTTCTTATTTTCTTCAAAAAATGATTTATTTTTCGTGTTAGTTTAACAAAAATTTTCAGAAAAACTGAATTTGAAAATTTTAACAATTGGCTCTTCCACCAGAGGATAACTTCCTCCTGCTCAGTTATCCTCCAGCGCAGTGGTTCTCAACGGGGGCGATACTACCCCCCTGTGGGCGGTGGGAAGATGATTAGGGGCGGTGAACATATTTTGGGCAGTAGGGGGGCGGTGGGTACATTTTGGGCGATAGGGGGGCGGTGGGGAAATTTGTGGGTCAGAGGACGATAAATGTATTAGAATTTAATTTCAATTTTAAAAATCAAAATTAAATGTTGTATTAAATCACGAATACAACTTGAATTATTTGAGCCAACCATTAATCAACTTATGTAAGCTTATTTCCTTACGTTTTTTTAAGGTACCTGTTTTGCTTTTAAAATAGCTTAGCTTTTTTGCTTATCTTTTTCTTTTCTTTTCTTTCTCTCTCTCTCTCTCTCTTATAGTGATTTGGCTTTTAATTGATCTTTTCCATCCGATAAACTTGAGAGAGAAGGCTACCTAATCAAGGTATGCTTCAGTTAATCGCAGTTGCAATCAGGGCTGCACATTTAGTCTATAAATATTAGCCAATTTGGCTAATTTCGATCACACATAGCTAGATGAAATTCAAAAGCATTAGCCACACCATCGTTTGGTTATTTTTTAGCCGAATAGTCGATTGATTCTTTCTACTATTGCAATGTTGTTTCGAATAGCGTTATATAATTTTTTAGTAATGCATCTTTATTTTACTTAGTAGTTATCATGCATGTAAAAAATACCGTCTTTCATATGTAGGTGAAAATGGTCCCATTACGTTCTCAAGTTTTAGTCGCCTTATTTGATTGTTGCTTAACGAAACTGGTTTTCAGACTGAACAATGCTTAGATTAGAATACCAGATTTTAATGTTTATTGCCAAAATTTAATGGGGGATTCAAAATACTGCGAAAAAAAATTCACAATTGCATCCGAGTGTTTCCCACAAGTACCGTTTTAGGCAGAACAATAAACGTCATCGATTGGGTTCTTAGTTTTTTTCTTTTCTCTTGTAATTTTCTTTCACATGTTCCCTTAAGCTAGCTTAGTACCTATGGGAAAGTAAGTCTCCCCCAAAGATATTCAAATATTTCTTTGGGCGCGGGTATTCGGGCTAGTTGGTTATTTTCCTTGGTTTGGTTATTTTCCTAAATTTTTACCTGACAACCATATTGAAATGCTTAAAGTGCTCGCCTAGTTTGATTGTGCGGTTTGACCTCAGTACTTTCACTCTGGATTTAGCTCATTTTATTCATTTACTTTCATGGTTTATTTTTAGTGAAATCTTCTTTGAAGATGCTCACGTTTATTGTCGACATCTTCAGTCTTTGCACCATGACTTCTCTAAGCGCTTTGAGGATATTATTTCTCTTAACGTTCCTCAATGGGTCATCAACCCTTTTAAAAACATTGAGACACCAGTTGTTCAGTATCAGGCAGAATTGGTTGAAATTTCAACCAATGAAACTTTGAAAGCTGGTTTCCAGAATGTTAACAATGTTGCAGGATTTTGGCTGCAAGGAAACATTAGTAGCCTTTATCCTGTACTGTGGGCTATCGTCAAAATTTTTTGAATACCTTCCCCTCTTAGTAGCTCGTCGAACGAGGATTCAGTGTAGTCACCGACCTAGTTACAAAAAGAAAAATCGACTCCAAATCGTCCCAAGAGGTGTGTGACTTGCGCCTTCACCTTATAACAAATATTATGCCGGACTGAGGAAACAGGCTTTGAATCACCAAGCACAACTATCTCACTAACATATATTTCTGAGTGTTCTTTCATATTTTGAATGATTAAAAAAATGCTTTGCGTGTTTATTTTTATTTCATCTCGTTGCTTTCTTCATATTTTGAGAGAAAATTTCTTTTTTCTTGTTTATTTTTATAATATTTTATTTCAGTTTGCTATTCTTTTGAAAATGTTTTAAGCCTTGATTTTTTTTAATGTTTAAATTCGTCATTTTTAAATATAATAATGTCTACCGAAGAAAAATATATGTTGTTTTGTGAAATTCTAGAAGGAATGTTTTAAAAGTTGTTTTTGCAAACCCCCTCACTTTTAACATATTGCGGGGCGTTGGAAAAATTTTCACTCTTAAAGGGGGCGTTAGCTGTGAAAAGGTTTAGAACCACTGTTCTAGCGGAACTCGACAGATGAGTACTAATAAGCTCGAACTCTTGCAGTCTCTAGATAGAATGAACGAGTTGGCGGTGTATTACTTGCAATGAAGTAAGATGTTTTCCTCTCTCCACCATAATAAAAGTGTTTTGCATAGTACTCAAAATTGTTTTTTTTTTTTAACCCACAGTACCATTAATCTCTTACCTGCCGAGGAAAACGGACGAGATGCGCTCCCCAGTGCGGTGTATTGGAGGAAGAAAAAGGGGTGAGTTTTACGACATAAAAACCTTTTTATTTTCACAGAAAGAAGCAAATGAAAATAAAAGAACCAAAATTCAAAATTAAATGTTCAGAATAACTGTAATAAACAGATGTTAGAACTTATGTGCTGTGTGAAATTCCCTAAAGCAATGTTGAACACATAAACCTACATCACATTCCTTGCATTGATAGCGGGTTTTGCTTTTGAGCAAACAATACATTTTCTCGATGCATTTTGAAATGTTTCATATCCAGTTGTATACAATGTCGGGCGTCTTTCAGAGAATAGTCGCAATCAGAATCATCTTCATCTAACCTATTGTCATATTTCGACTTTTATGATCCTGAAGATGACAGAAAATAAACATCAAAATCACTCATCACTGTCAGACGTTTTCGAAAAAAAATCTTCGATTTTACACAATATTGTAAGTTTTTAATACTTAAAATGCACCAAATTCTGGAATATGCTTTTATCCTGTCTCGACCCTTCAGAAAGTTACAAGGGAAGATTAAAGCGTACATAATTAATACTTATTTATACCTTAAACGAGGGACCAGCTCTTATCGCAAATAACACTGTTCGACAAAA
Organism: Uloborus plumipes; assembly: GCA_038373865.1. Taxonomy (NCBI): domain Eukaryota; kingdom Metazoa; phylum Arthropoda; class Arachnida; order Araneae; family Uloboridae; genus Uloborus; species Uloborus plumipes. Next base: position 70,323 of record JAXGGA010004528.1, read on the forward strand.
AAAAAAACCTTGAAATTGCTTCTGGCATTTTGAAGGCTGATTCTTATGTAAAATGACCCCCTGAATCCGAATATGACCCCCGTTTTCCCCCATCACGTACCAATTTTTTTTAAAACGCCCCCCTTTTTTTTCATTTTTCCTTAGTTTCAGAGCTATTATATTTTTTTGGAGGGGAAAGGAGCCTTCCCAAGCAGCACAAAGGCGTTCAAAACACGTTCTGCAACACGTACAGAGCGCACCAGCCGGCACGTTCAAAACACGTTCTCGCAGCACGTGTTGTCAACGTCTATGTGTCTCATCGATCGATGGTAATATGACACGTCGAAATCTGGTGTTAACCACCTTTTTTTGTCCCAGTTTTGAACGTGGAATGATAGGTTATATTTAGGTTCTGGAAATACGTTTGTTTTTAGTGCTCCCCAGCTGAAAACGTATACTACGTATACCCCACTATCCGGGGCCGTGACGTGTTTTAACCGTGACGTCATTTTTGATCCGCCATTTTTGATCCATGATCGTCGCCATACTGGTTTAATTATTTAATTAATTAATTTAATTTAACTATTGATTGTTTAATTACTTTGAATTTAATATATTCATTCCGCGGGATTCGAACGCGGGTCCCTTGCGCCTGTAGCCGGACACGCTAACCACTAGACGCTACTTGATCATATCAAGGGAGAAAAATAATACTTTAAAAGAAAATTTTTTTGCAGGAGGCGCCATCTATGAAAGACTATGGGCGTAAATCATATCATTTTATTAGTATGAATATAATGTTTTTTTACTGAAATGCATGCAAATCTGATTAGGATCTTGGGAGAAAGATTTGTTTAGGATAAAACTTAAAGTTTCTGCAGATATGATTCCTCCCCCCTTTCTAAAAAGCAGTAATTCACAACCTCAATTCTGAGAAATTAAGCACCTCCTTAAGCACTGAAATGACACCGTGATAATATTACTGTTTTCGCACGTCAAATATCACGTTCCTTAAGCACTGAAATGACACCGTGATAATATTACTGTTTTTGTACGTCAAATATCACGTTCCTTAAGCACTGAAATGACACCGTGATAATATTACTGTTTTTGCACGTCAAACATCACGTTCTTTAAGCACTGAAATGACACCGTGATAATATTACTGTTTTTGCACGTCGAATATAACGTTCAAGGGACACTTAGCACCGTTATTTGACCAATAACACCATTTTTGCACCAAATTTGAACGTTCTGGTGCTGCTGGGGTTATATTCACCCCTAAATTTTTTTGGAGGTCAAGAAAGACTCAAAGTTTAAAATCATGAGCACCGAGAAAAAATCGGGGAACTTGGGGGGGCGTAGCCCCCCAAAATATTTGAAAAATCACCAAAAACGATCTTTTTATTCTAGTTTCTTTAAAAACACCTTTAAAACATTTTTTTCGGTGCAGAACCAGAGTATAGAATCCGCTCCTATGGCTCCTGGGTCAGAAAAAATTTTCACGCTGTAATTTTTTTTTTAAAAATAAAATAATGCTCTAAAAATCGCACTTTGCACTCGAGTTTTAAAGCAGGTCTTCAGCCAAAAAAAAAACAAAATTGTGGCTGATTCTTATGTCAAATGACCCCCTATTTCCAAATATGACCTCAGTTTCCCTCCTCTACCCCTCTTTCAGAGAGCGCCCCCCCCCCAATTCAGAGTCATTTTACTAATTCGGAGGGGAAAAGTACATTACGTAAACCGTTAACATAATTCCAAAAGGCAACAGAGGTTCAAAGTTCAAAATCATGTACATGAGTGCCAAAAATATAAACGAGGGCAATATAACCCCCCCCCCCAAAAAAAAAAAAATCTTCTTTTCCTGTTTTTCTAAGAGACGTTTTAAACCTTTTTTTTCCGTGTAAAATCAGAGTATACGACTTTCTTAGATTTATCTTTGAAATAATTTCGCTTTATTGAAAACAGATTATAAACTAGAAAAAATATATTTTGTAAGGGTGGCTCGTTGAATATCAGTAGCATTGCAGGTCTTCATTAAAGAAGACACTATTCCGACTGACTCTTCTGTAAAATGACCCATTTTTTCCAAATACTATAAATTACCACTTTCACAAAAGCCCCCCTGCCCCCTCACTTGTTTTTCAGTTTTCAACGGTTTCCGAGCCAATATTGTAGTTTAGAAAGGAGCTTGACATTAACCGTTAACACTGTTAACACTAGAGAGGTGCAAAGTTAAAAATCATGAACATAAAAAGCAAACTGGGAGACTTAGATGAAAATGTGTGTACCTGCCCCCCCCCTCCCCAAAAAAAATTACTTTTAAAATCTTTAAAAACTCTTTTTTTCTGGGTTTTTAAAAAGAATTTGTAACTTTTGAATATAACCGATGATTCTTCCCTCCACGGGAGTACACAACTCTTCAGAAATTACACAATTTCACAACCAAGCACACACATTTATTGACATTTACACAGATCACAACACTGATTTTACTTTTTTCGCTACAAAACCAAATTCTAGTATGGGAGTCGCTCCTATCGACCCCATGTCCGAAACAATTTCCTGTTGCAAAAATAAATAAATAAATAAAAAGAAAGAAAGAAAGGTAAAATTAAAAAGAAAAAGAGAAAAGCAAAGAACATAAATAAGTAAGAAAGTCTTGTAGGTATCGTACGTTGCGTAGGAGTCGCACCCCAGACCTTCGATAAGAGGACAATGTTCAGGCTGGCTCTTATGTAAAAGACCCCTTAAAAGAAAGTTTAATCGATATTATTTTCATTTAAATAGGGAAGCATGAATGATATTTAACATTTACATGATTCTGGATGTCCAGAGAGTTGCAAAGTTCAAAGATATAACAAGAAGGAAGATTTAGGGGCGCGTTTAACCCCCGAAAATGTTTTTTAAATCATCGAAAACTATTTTTTGGGCCTTAAATTTTTTGCTATTTTGTGCTTTTCACTTTTTTTTGGTGCGAAACCAGAGAATAGTTTTCGATCCTATGACCCTCATATTAGATAAGATGTTCTTATGTTATTTATATATTTAATTACTCTAAACGTAAGCAGCGCTCGTTGCATAGGAGATTTTAAGTAATGAAACTTCCCGTGATATTTATATTTTTTCAAATTGCATTCACTCATGTAGTAGAGAAAATATCAACGTAAAATAGGCACAAATAAGCAGAGATACTGCAGACACGTGTTTCGGGGCTACAAGGAGCCCTTTTTTCCATGCAATAAGTGTGAGCTTTAGGATGAAGATCATCCTAAAGCTCACACTTCTTGCATTGAAAAGGGGGCTCTTTGTAGCCCCGAAACACGTGTCTGCAGTATCTCTGCTTATTTGTGCCTATTTTACGTTGATATTTTCTCTACTACATCAATAGCACAAAGGTATTTATAAACTTTATTCACTCATCCAATTGAGACGTCAATGAAATGAACTATAATAATAAAAAATATTATAAAAGCATTAATGTGCATTTACAATGATCACCTCTCATTGTTTATCCTTTCTAAAAATAATTTTATACCTGTGTGTTTGTATCTAAAGGATTGAGATGCTTTAGCATCATTTTATTTTGCTACCAAAATATGTATTAAAATAATGTAAACAAACTACTATATGTAGAGTTTAAATCCAACGTTTAAATGCACAAATTTACAGGTGTACTGTAGACACGTGTTTCGGGGCTACAAGGAGCCCCTTTTTCAATACAAGAAGTGTGAGCTTTTGGATGAAGAATCATCCGATAAAATCGGATTTTATCGGATTTATCGGATGATTCTTCATCCTAAAGCTCACACTTCTTGTATTGAAAAAGGGGCTCCTTGTAGCCCCGAAACACGTGTCTACAGTATACCTGTAAATTTGTGCATTTAAACGTTGGATTTAAACTCTACATCTTTCGCACAAAGGTATTTATTTTCTTCAAACTACTATAATTGCACAAACTTACTTTTATCGAGTGCTTGCTTTCCTCTTGTACCTAGACGTTGGAGTTTCTCGAATCAATGACCAACAGTAGTCTGCTAACATGTTACCATTACATTTTCCAGAAAACCTTCTTTCAAACTTATTAACGTCCTGATGGAACCGTTCCCCATGCTCATCTGAAACTGCTCCTAAATTTTCTGGGGAAAAGTCCACGTGTGAGTGCAGAATGCAATTTAAGTGACATGTTACGTCCCATGGCGTCGTATGCTGACAGCAATTCCTCAATATGAGTAACATAATCCTCACTTTTGTTGTTCCCCAAAAAATTCTGACAAACATTTTTGAAGGCAAGCCATGCTCGTTCTTCTTTTGGATTCAGACGTTCCACAAACGTTGAATCTTAAAAAAGTTGTCTAATTTGGGAACCCACGAAAAGTCCTTCCTTGATCTTTGCCTCACTAAGACGAGGAAATTTGGTTTTTAGAAATTGAAATCCGTCACCTGTATTTTCCATTGCTTTCACAAATTGTTTAATTAGTCCAAGTTTAATGTGCAAAGGTGGCAAGTAAATATTTTCCTTTGGGACCAGCGGATCGTTAATGACATTTTTCTGTCCAGGAGTTAAACTTTCTCTATGAGGCCAGTTGCGTACGATATACACTGAAGTGACAAAAGTCATGGGATAGCAATATGCAAATTTTCAGATGGCAGTAGCATCGCATAGAACAGGTATAAATGCGCAGTGCTTTTACAGAGCTTTCAATTCTGTTCAAGTTATTCATGTGAAGAGGTTTTAACGTGATGATGACCGCACGACGTGAATTAACAGACTTTGAACGCGGAATGTTAGTTGGAGCTAGACGCATGGGTCATGCCATTTCGGAAATCGTTAGAGAATTCAACATTCCCAGATCCACTGTGTCAAGAGTGTGCCGAGAGTATGAAATTTCAGGCATAACATCCCCCCATGGACAGCGCAGTGGTCGACCGCCTGCACTTAAAGATCGAGACCGGCGACGTCTGCAAAGAGTCGTAAATTCTAACAGACAAGCAACACTGCGTCAAATCACCGTAGAAATCAATGTGGGACGTACAATGGACGTGTCTGCTAGAACTGTGCGGAGAAATTTGGATTTCTTGGGCTATTCCAGCAGAAGACCGACTCGAGTGCCTTTACTGACAGAACGACATCGCTTGCAGCGACTCTCGTGGGCACGTGAGCATATCGGTTGGTCCCTAGATGAATGGAAAACCGTGGCCTGGTCCGATGAGTCACGATTTCAGCTGGTAAGAGCCGATGGTAGGGTTCGAGTGTGGCGCAGACCCCACGAAGCCATGGACCCAAACTGTCAGCAAGGCACTGTTCAAGCTGGTGGTGGCTCCGTAATGGTGTGGGCTGTTTTTTCATGGCATGGACTTGGTCCTCTAGTGCGACTGGACCGAACATTGACTGGAAATGCTTATGTGCAGCTACTTGGAGATCACTTGCAGCCATTCATGGACTTCATGTACCCAAACAACGATGGGATTTTTATGGATGACAATGCGCCATGTCACCGGGCCACAACTGTTCGCAATTGGTTTGAAGAAAATTCTGGACAATTCCAACGAATGATTTGGCCACCTAGATCGCCCGACATGAATCCCATTGAGCATTTATGGGACACCATCGAGAGGTCTGTTCGTGCCCAAAATCCTGCCCCATCAACGCTTTCACAATTATGGACGTCTATCGAGACAGCATGGCTCAATATTCCTGCAGAAGACTTCCAACGACTTGTTGAGTCCATGCCACGTCGAGTTGTTGCACTTCGCCGGGCAAAAGGAGGGCCGACACGATATTAAGAGGTATCCCATGACTTTTGTCACTTCAGTGTAATGTTTGTCTCTGGCTCGACTGTCCCATTCGCATAGGAAGCAACAGTATTTTGTGAAGCCTAGTTGTAGGCCCGTGACTAGAGCTACAACTTTTAAATCGGCGCAAATTTTCCAATTATAATCATGATAACATATTTCCTCAAGGATTTTTTTGATATTTTCGTACGTCTCTTTCATACCCACAGAGTATGCAATCGGAACTGATGGTAACTCATTTTCCATTGGACAATAAGACAACTTTCAAACTTGTCTTTGATGAGTCAATAAAAAGTCTCCATTTTTCAGGGTCACAAGGCATATTCAGTTCTTCCAACAATGCATTTGAATTAGGGCAGAAGGCTAAGCCTCCATCTCCAGCAAAAAGTAATTTTAAGACTGACTGTCTAGTCCTATAAATAGAAATGCTTACGTCCTTTTCTAAAAGATTCCATTGCTGAAGTCTCGATCCGAGATGTTCAGATTTTACTTTTGGTAACTCCAAATCCCGTACGAGATCATTCAGTTCTTCCTGGGTAATGAGGTGAGGTTGTTGAGAAACAAAATCAGTTTGTTCAGGAACTAAATCTGTAGAAAAGTCTTGATCAGCAATTGACGTTGAAGGTCCAGGCTTGGGCTCAGAGTCTTCGACATCCGTTTGTGCCATTAAAGAATAAGTTATGGGGGGCACTGGTATCGGCAAACTATCACTGTGAGGAACTGGTCTTATAGCTGAAGGGATATTAGGATAATTAATTGTGTACTTATTTCTCTGAGTGAAGCCAAAGGTTGAAGTCAAGCAAAAGTAGCAATCCGTAAGGTGGGAGCTAGGTTCCCGCCAAACCATGGGTACAGCGAATGGCATTGATTTACGGAATCCTTTGAGCCATTTCATCAAGTTATTGTAACAAGCTCCACAGCAAAACTTCGGAGCCCAATCCTTGTCTTGCTCACCAACTTGGCAGTCAAAGTACAATTTATATGCAGTCTTAATAGTTGAAGAAAGGGGTTTCCGTTGTTCTTTAAAAATGTATTCACAGCAGACATAGCAGAAGCTATCGGGGTGATTTTTACACTCACGCGGCATAATTTTAAACCAATGCTTTGTAGACAACACTTAAATAGAAGTTCACATGGAGAAATCTTTTGCGAAACTAACTCGGAATAAATGCCTACTAAAAGTGCAACTAACAGTGCTAGGGTCAAAATAATCCCTCTGTTCACACCTGTTAACTGGGAAACCTCTACTTGAAAAGCACCGAAATGATCCGATGTTTATAGTACGAGTAATAAATTGTGCCATATGGAGAAAGAGCCAAGCAGCAGTTCTCAAGTTCGGCAGAAACAAAACCAAAAAAAAAAAAAAAAGCCTAAAAGGCAGGGGAGGGGAAGAAATATCATTCATTGCAAGGAATTAAAGAAGTAACACGTTTTATTAATTAGCTTATTTTTTATAAATTTACTGTCGATGCTCTGGTTTTTATAGCAAAAATTGGTGATTAAGGGGAAAAAAAGAACAAGCAATATGTTTTCGATTTTTTTTTCTTTTTACGTGTTGCTGGAGTCGGCGTCTTTGTCTGCAAATGGTTATTGAACTTTTTACGTCTCTGGCCCTTCAAAAGAAATTCAACAGCAAAAATAAAAAAGCTTCTCCCCTAAAAATTGAAACAATGGTTATAAAAATTTAGCATTTTTTTTTTTTTTTTTTAAAGGAGAGCTTTTTCCAAAACGTGGTCTGGGATGAAGGAAAACGGTGATCTTATTTCAATTCAGGGTGCCCTTTACATAAGAATCAGCCTGAATAATGTCATCTTTGCCGAAGATTTGGGATGCGACTCCTACGCAACGTAAGATTTATTAATTAATTTATTTATTTATACTTTGTAACAAAAAAATACTTTGGACATGGGGTAGGTCGGAGAAATTCTTACCTACAATTTGGTTTTACAAAGAAAAAAACAGTGCTTTAAAAAAAAAAACGTATTTCCAGATTTTAAAAAGTTTTTTTGGGGGAGGGGGTGAAGGGGGGGGGGTGCAAGTATACACATTTTTCTCTAAGTCTCTCAGTTTGCTATACATGTTCATGATTTTCAACTTTGCACCTCTCTATCTATCTATAAAAGTGTTAACGGTTAATGTCAATCTTCTTCAATCTGAAAAAAAAAAAAAATATTGGCTCGGAAACCGTTGAAAACTGAAAAACAAGTAGGGGGGGGGGGGCTTTTTGTGAAAGTGATAATTTATAGTATTTGGGAAAAATGGGTCACTTTGCAGAAGAGTCAGCCGGAACAGTGTCTTCTTTCATGCGAACCTGCGATGCGACTGATATGCAACGAGCCACCCTTACAAGAAAAAAAAATATATTTTTTTTCTTTATTTTATAATATAATTTGTTTCCTACAAAGCGAAATAATTTCGAACACATTAGTCAAAGAGAAAATCGAATACTCTGATTTTTCACAAAAAAAAAAAAGGTTTAAAACGTCTCTTAGAAAAACAGGAAAAGAAGAATTTTTTTTTTTTTTTGGGGGGGGGTATATTGCCCTTGTTTATATTTTTGGCACACATGTACATGATTTTGAACTTTGAACCTCTGTTGCCTTTTAGAATTATGTTAACGGGTTACGTAATGTACTTTTCCCCTCCGAATTAGTAAAATGACTCTGAATTGGGAAGGGGGGGGGGGCGCTCTGGAAAGAGGAGGTGGAGGGGGAAACTGAGGTCATATTTGGAAATAGGGGGTCATTTGACATAAGAATCAGCCACAATTTTGTTTTTTTGGCTGAAGACCTGCTTTAAAACTCGAGTGCAAAGTGCGATTTTTAGAGCATTATTTTATTAAAAAAAAAAAAAAAATTACAGCGTGAAAATTTTTTCTGACCCAGGAGCCATAGGAGCGGATTCTATACTCTGGTTCTGCACCGAAAAAAATGTTTTAAAGGTGTTTTTAAAGAAACTAGAATAAAAAGCTCGTTTTTGGTGATTTTTCAAATATTTTGGGGGGCTACGCCCCCCCAATTTCCCCGATTTTTTCTCGGTGCTCATGATTTTAAACTTTAAGTCTCTCTTGACCTCCAAAAAAATTTAGGGGTGAATATAAGGCTCCTTTCCATTCCAAAAAAATATAATAGCTCTGAAACTAAGGAAAAATGAAAAAAAAAGGGGGTGTTTAAAAAAAAAATGGTACGTGATGCGGGAAAACGGGGGTCATATTCGGATTCAGGGGGTCATTTTACATAAGAATCAGCCTTCAAAATGCCAGAAGCATTTTCAAGGTTTTTTTTTTTTTTGTCGAACAGTGTAATACAGGGGTCTCCAACCTTTTTTACTCGGGGCCAAATTGAAAATTTTTGAAAGCGAGGCGGGCCAACGGTCCAAAAATAGTTCAGTTCAGATGGTTTTTTTGTAACATTACGGAAACTCGTAAAATTTAGAGAGCAGTTCAGAAAACTGAAATAAAAGTCATTTTTTCCCACAAAATGTATTTTGCTCTCCAAAAGGAGTTTAAAAAAAAAGCCAAACGAGACTAAAAACTAAATCCTTGCAATGTACAATCAATTTTATTAAATTATCTTTATGTATTAATGATGATAAGAAACGAAACAATAAATGAGGACAGAGCAAGTGCAACGCTTAGGACAATTTTTAATGAGAAGATTGCATTTGTTTGCCTCTTAAAATTTCAGTCCATTTAGGGTCAAACTTTGTAGTTCCGATCATTAAAGTTGATTTTAAATGTTCATTTGATAAAGAGGATCTGTACTTAGATTTAACATACTTCATTTTTGAAAATGTCTGCTCACACTTGCACACACTGTAGGTAGACCCAAAAAGAGAAAACATAACTCGAGCGTGATTTTTTATGTTCTTAAAGTCTTTTTCCGGGAGAGAACTGTAAAATGAAAGTAGATTACCTTCTTTTTGGCATTCCTGGAAAGCAGTCTTGAGTGAGTCGTTGGTAGTAAGTTCGATGACTTCAAGTTGGATTTTAGCAGGCACTTTGTCTATATCGCAGTTAAAAGGGTTTTGAAAAAATCTGGATATCATCTGATGCACGGTCAAAGTCTTCAAAACGGCTCTTAAATTCTTCTCGTAGACATGATATCCAAAACGTATTCCTTGGGAAAAGAAGCAGTACTTAATGTACCCAAGTTTTTACACGTTTCAAACTGATCAAAGTTCATTGATGCCTAAATGCTTCTCGAAAAGCATGAGTTTTGTCTGAAAGCTTTGACATGCCAGTATAAGTCACAAATTGAGGAGTTTTCCCCTTGCATTAAAGTTTGAATCGATTTTTATTTATTATTTGACGTATTCACTATGAGATCGTCACTGTTCTGATTAATTTAATATTTTTTTTAAAGAGGGGAATTGAAAAAACAGATTTTTTCCGCGGGCCGGGAAAAGAATTTGCTTGCGGGCCGGATACGGCCCGCGGGCCGTAGGTTGGAGAGCCCTGGTGTAATAGATAAAATTTAATGTTTAAAGTCTTTGAAAAGCTCTCAGCTTTCCACGTCATAGGCTTGATAGTAGGTTTTTGCTTTAACACACACAAGTAAAGTAAAAGATTATTGCACAACCGTCTTTCACAAGCTTTGCAAATGACCAAAAATGGGAATTAAGTTTCTAGTTAGACGTAAATAGTAAATCGCGCCGCAGCTTCCCTATTTCATTATAACTCGCTAAAATTGGCGATTTATAAAAAAAAAATCAGCTGACTTTAGGATTTTATATTTCGATAACGGGGGAGCGAGGGCAAAAACATATGCGTCTTGAGACATGTTTTACAATGCTCTTTCGATTGGTACTCATTAAAAAAAAATTCATTATTCCATGATCGAGTACTTTCCTGGTAAGCAGCGTGTGAGGTGTCTGGCGACTGAGAGTGGTTGCGTTTTTTACTGCGCATCAAATTTTTGCTGGAAAAAGTTATTTTTTTAACCATTTTGGAGTAATTAGAAACTTAAACCTGTCGTAAGTATGCCATGTAATATATCGATAGAAAGCTCTATTTTTCGCCTTTACAATAGCGTTTGTACTATAATTAGAAAAGAAGCTGCATGTAAAAACTTTTGTTTGATTGTTTTCGTTTTTTAACAACTCTGTATTTCGTACAATTTTTGAAGTAGAATCAGGCCCGTCATTTCGGGGTTCGGGGGGGGGGTCAATTGCTCGCCCCCCCTGACTTTAGGAAATCAATGTATTTACATGAAAGTAGGCGAGGTTTTTGCCATTTTCTGGCCAATTTACATTATACATACACCCTTTGCCCCCCCCCCTTGGAAACATACCAATAACACCTCCCTTAAGCCAATTTAAGCATATTTAAAACGAGTTTTGAAAGTGGTTAGGCCACGTCTCCCGGAAAACGAAACTCGCCGCTCCATGAGTTTCTGACGTCACAGAACACTGCTTTTCTCCCTGCGTTCCTTTTGCTAGCGTTTCCTCTGCTATGCAGTGCGGAACTTCACACTGGCAAATGTTGAGAACATGGATCACACGGATCATGGAATCAATGCATTCCAACTACTACACTGCTTAGAACAATTAGGGGAGCAAGCAAAAAAGTGAAGAAAACCGTGCAAGACGGCCACGAATTCGCATGCAATGGATAGTACACGTGTATCAATGCGCCATACAGAAAAAAATACCTGAACATTTTGGAATTAACCTTTAATTCTTTGAAAAATGTGGAAAACCATGAAAAGGTGATTTTGGGCAACAATTTGGTTACATGTAAAAGGTAACAAAAGGTACTGTTTAGACATGATGCCTGTATTTTAATAAGGCCTGTGATCTCCTTGAACAGTTAAGACTGTTGCACACCTTTTTGGCATGGATGCGATAAGGTTATCGATCTGACTTTGGGGAATACTGTTCCACTTCTCAAGAAGGGCAATCTCCAAGTCTCGGACAGTAACAGGCGACCGTGGTCGCGCAGCAATGCATTGCCCGAGCATGTACAAAACATGATTGATTGGATTCACGTCAGTAGAGCACACTGGCTATTCCGTACGCTGTATTTTTTCAGCTTTAAACAAGTTCTCCACCAGACGAGCTCTCTACAGTGGAGCAATATCGTCTTACAAAACAAAGGAATCTCCAATAGATCCATCGTAAGGGATGACATGGGGTCTCAGTATCTGGTCTGCTTACCTTCGGCCCGTCAAAGTGACATTCCAAATGATACGCAGGTCCGTTCGTCCGCCTATGCTGATTCCACCCCATACCATCCAGCCAGCTCGCCTGTATTGTGACCTTTCACAAACGAATGCAGTGTTATTTCGAGTGCTCCTGTCCCTCCAACCAGAACACGTCCATTGTCACTTTCCAGACTGAATCGAGACTCGTCTGTAAACAGCACTTGGCTCCAATCATGTTACTCCCAATCTCGATATTCAGCAGCCCATCTTCTTCGGGTCACACGCTGGCGTGGGTTCAACGAAATGCAGACCATTGGCTTACGTGCATAGAGCCCTCCATCATGAAGCCGATTACGTACTGTTTGGCTGAAAACTCTTCGTCCTATTGCCAAGAGCAACTGTCTTTCCAGATGCGTAGCATTCTCTATTCTGTTTCGACGAGCTGTTAACGGTGTATATCGGTCATCAGTTGCTGTAGTGGCGCGGGCCATCATTTTAAATGAAAAGTTATTTTATTCTTTAAAAAAATGATAATAATAAATATAAACATGCAGAACAAAAGAAAAAAAAAACGCATCAAACGTTGATTATAACTAAATTTCAGAAGTTACATGACTGAATAGAACTAAACATGCTTTAAATATTCACAACAAATAGCCCCGAAAAGAGCAGCTGAAGTTGAAAACATTTTAAATATTTTAGTGGTAAACACTTGGGCATTTTTACTGAGAATTAACGCACGTACTTCTAAAGGTTTCCGATTTGAAAAGGTTGGTATTTTCCAGTGTTCAGAACACTTTATAGAAGTCTAATTCCAAGAAAATGATTGAAAGAATGAGAAAAGGATTGGAGTGCAGTCAAGTACGCAAACCTGTTCGATTCTGGATCTACCAGCTTTACTATGCTCCTTTTCTTTTGTGAAGCGGAGTACCTTTCGTTTATTCCCCCCTATTTCCCTTTTAGAGTGAACAATGACTATTAACCCCTAAACTGATAAGAAGACACAGCTCTTTAAAAATTGGAGCTAAATTTTTTTGTCTTCGGATTCTAAGACTTAGTAAATAAATCAAACTTCATAAATGACCTAAAACATTAAAAATTGCCCTAAAAAATAAATAAAAATCTTTTCAACGTTTAAAGAGCTGTAAAACTCTTTGGATAATGAACTAAGACGAAGAAAACGCTAAAGGAATAACTATCCGAGCCCCGAATATAACGGTAACACAAAAAACGCGTTGAAAACGCATTGACTGTCTCATCAATAGCAGCGACACAGGGAGAATGGTGTTCTGTGACATGGTCCAATGACTGAGCGTTTTTCGTCACGTGACATTGTTTACAAAAATCTCCTTTTTTAACTGCTTCTCACGCTCAAGTAAATGATTTTTTGAAATTTTAATGTTTATTTTCGGCATCACTATCATCGATTCTATGAAATAACAGCAATTTAATCATAATTTGAGACATAATGCATGTTCCCTTTTATTACCGTCTTCTTTAAACTTGTAGCGAATGTGGTTCAAAACGCATTTTCTGCAGTTAAATTTTAAGGAGTATTCTATGAGATTTTTTTTAGGAAGAAGGGGAAGGGTGCGAAAAAAAAAAATTAAGACTCTCGTACTGGCATTCTAACAAATTTTAAACCTAGATATTTCTAACTAGACGCGTTATAAGGGGAAATATCGTTTCAAAACTAAAATATTCGAAGTTGCGTAGCATGAAACAGACATTGAATTTAATGATCTATTTTCGTCATTACTTTTTTTCTTGAAAATTGTTAACAGATAATAATTAAATAGTTCGGACAAATCTCAAAATACGTTAAAAATAAAATGAATATAAACAAGTGTAAGAACAGTAAAAGTATTTCATTTAGATAATAAGAAGAATTGTTAAAACTTAATACAATTACGAATCATTAAATTATCCAATTAACATTTTTAAAAATCCATAGTATATGTTTTAGATTTCTATTATTTGTTAGTACGTGGGAGTACGCTTTACCTATCTTAATTAAACTAGATAATTTTTAAAATAAAATTTGGAAAATCTAGTCACCATTAAAAAATGTATTTCGTAACAAGCAATCTTTGTATATCTAGCCCCTCCCCCCTCTCCCCAGGCAATAATACCATATTAAGTTGATAAATTTAAAACTATTTTTACTTTATATTATTTTGAAGTTTTTATATTAATCGCTTTAAAATGACATAGCGATGAGCTGTCTAAAGCAATCTGTTGCAGAGTATTGAAACAAATGTGTTTAAAACAAAGGAAACTGAGAACGTTTTACTGCTTTAGAAGCAACACTTTTAATTAAAAAATATATTCAAAAAAAAGTGCAAATTCAAGAGTTTAAAAATTGATTGCATTGGTTAATTTTCTGAAAATATTAAATTGTAATTACTGACTTTTAATTAAGCTGAGTTTTTAATTTCAGATTTATTATTGTGTATTTCACTTCTTAAAAAATTATATGCTGCTTTTTATAATTCTTGCGTCAAGAACCTTAATTTGGGTTTTGAAAGAAAGTGTGTTAATTGATATGATAAAAGATTAAATGAATGAAGAATTTCAAAATACATATTTATTTCATGCTTTTTTTTTTTTTTTGCTGTCTATGCAGTTTCAATGCTTGTGAATACTAGTATTGCTAACTCACCTTCTTCTAAACTGCAATATAGCGTAAACTGTTCAAGTGTAAGAAAGTTTCTAGTGCTTCAATTTAAAACTTATCGATTTCTACGGATGAAAGCGATTAGAAAAACTATGGCAAATGATAGCGCATATACAAGCTACCGTTTCCTTATGTTTAATTACTCTGAAGAAATAAATATTTTTTTTCTAAAGACATGGTAAGTTGGTAAGAACTTTTGACCACGTATGGTTTTGTACTAAATCATCCCATGCTACAATCAAATTTTCTGTTTTTTCGCCTTGGAATAAAAAAAATAATGAACAAATAAACTTAAAAATGATATCAAAATACAATTCACGAAATATCCTAAATTGGTAGGTTTGGATCCATAGACCCGAATTCATTTGCAAAAAGAAGTTGAAAGAAGATGTGGTATGCAATTGTAACAAAAGTATGAATTTCTCTTTTTTCCAAATTTGTTTTTCAAACTTTCTTGTTTGAATTAACCTACTAATCCCTCAAACACATGAGTTTTATATCATGCATTACCAAAGTTTAAATTTCAGCACTCAATAAGATGCAGTTGAAACAAAACAAGGAAAAAAAATTGATAATATTTTACATTGAAAACAAACAAAAATTTAAAGAACTACGTACTGTTCCCTTCCAAACTTAGTATGTTTTTAAAAAACATTAACTATTAATAATTTAAACTCAAATGTGAGAAAAAAGATATTTTTTCTAAATCATTAAAAAACAATTAACAGTAATTTGTAAGAAAAGCAGTCGAAAACTTTGTACAATTAATGAAGTTAAAAATGCAAGACAACGTGTCTACAAGTACAAAAGTTTTAAAAAGAGTTAGAAAGCTCTAGCAAATAGCTATTTTGGGGCTATTATAAATGAAGCCCCATCATCAGTGCAAAAATATGATGGTTCACTGACACCAGTCAATTGAACCAGGAATGCAAGAAACGCGAGGACAAACAAACAGAACAGGAAGAGTAGGTACGCAGAAACCACCACGTCATGGGCCAAACACGACAACTTCGCCACAAAGATTACGTCACAGACGATAAAGTTTTTAAATAAGAGATTTCCGAATGTTAGGGAAAGGAGTGGTGCTAGACAGATCATTGACAACTAAATCAGAATTTTTCCAGATATAATAGGGTTCCCAAAAATCTAAATCGAAAATCGAAGAATAACTATGGGTAATTTTTGCAGAGGAAAAATCAAAAATATGGCCACATGACCAACAATGTTGGGCAATGGAAGAGCGTTTGAAATCTTGTTTTTTAACACAATTTTCATGTTCTTTAACACAGAATTTTTAGAGCGCGTAGTCGACCCCTCCTTTCCCTAACATTTGGAAATCTCTTATTTAAAAACTTTTTCGTCTGTGACGTAATCTTTGCGCAGTTGTAGTGTTTAACCCATGACGTAATAGTTTCTGCGTACCTACTCTTCCTATTCTGTTTGTTTGTCCTCGCGTTTCTTGCATTCCTGGTTCACTTGACTGGTGTCAGTGAACCATCATCTTTTTGCACTAATGATGGGGCTTTATTTATAATAGCCCCGAAATAGCTATTTGCTAAAGTTTTCTAACTCTTTTTAAACCTTTTATTTGTACTTGTAGACATGTTGTCTTGCATTTTTAACTTAATTAACAGTAATCATTAATAACAACTTTTGAGACTTTTTACGAGCGTTACTCATTGACTTAAGAAAGTGTCAATCCATGCGAAATCATACAGGAAAACTAAACAATGTTGCTCACTATTTTTGATTTTTAAAACTTTTTGCCTGTTAATTAACTGTTATATTGGAAGCATGAAACAATGGTTTAAAAAATTTTAAACCTTCAGAATTTTTTTTGGCAAGCACTTTTCAGTAGCTGCGGAAGCGACTTTTCGTGAAAAGAGTACTTTGTGAAGATGCTTACAACTTTTTTATTTATAAATATATCAAAATGATTTAAAAACCACTTGATTGAGCAAAAAAGGATCTAAATTTCTATACCAGTTATTTTTCTGATAATTAGTAACAAATTTGTGTAAAATTGGCTTAAAAATAAGATTTTTTGTGTGAAATTTTACATTTTTGGCATAAAAATATTAGTAGAAAGAATTAAGACTCACCCTTACTTTTTTTCCCTTGAATAGATATCTCATAGGACTATTCTCAGAAGTAGTGTGGAACATTTGAAGACGGTTCTTTTTTTTATATAATTTGTCAAACTTGGCATTTTGGAGAAAAAATGCTAACTTTGAGAATTAATATCTGAAAAGGGACTGAATGAAAATTTACAAACATTTAACTAGATAACCTTCTTATAGTAGTAAATATATAGAAAAATTGTTATGAGTGATATCGTTCTAGTTTTAGAGATATGGAGCCGCGAAGTTGACTGAAAAATCTCATTTATTTTGACGC
>JAXGGA010004529.1:0-87295 GCA_038373865.1 Uloborus plumipes
GAATCGGCGATTGACACTTGGGTAGTGTTACTTGTAAGTGATGAAAAATTTCAAAATGAAGAAGAGTCGGAAACAAGTGTAAGAATAAGTATTCTAGCTCATGCCTCACCAAATAAGTGGAAAGACTTTGCAACGTTTACTCTAAATGATAATGAATTACAAGATGTTTTATATCATATAAGAAATGGGTGGCCTGATAAACGAAACACTAAGAAATTCGCCCAACCTTACTGGCATTGCAGAGATGAGTTATACTGTACAGAAGAAGGAGTTATTTGTCGCGGTCAACGTCTAGTTGTACCACAAGCTTCAAGATCAGAAGTACTAAATAAGTTGCACTTAACGCACAGAGGTGTAGTAGCTTGTAAAGTAAAAGCAAAAGAGTATTTTTACTGGCCTTCCATGAATCTTGACGTGGAAAAACTTATTAACAAATGTAAAATTTGCCAGCAACATCAACGTAATAATCAGAAAGAAACTCTGGTTGATCAAGAAATACCAGAAAGGCCATGGCAAAAAGTGGGCTGTGATTTTTTTTATTTGCAAGGGTCAACAATATATTTTATTGATCGATTATTTTTCAAAATATGTGGAAGTTCAGTCAGTGAAGCATAACAATGCACAAAATGTAACCACTATCTTCAAATCGATTTTCTCCAGACATGGTATTCCAGAGGTGCTCGTGAGTGATGGAGGACCACCCTTTGACTCGGATTGTGTAAAAAGTTTCTGCACGGAATGGAGCATAGACCATCAGATCACGTCACCATACTTTTCTAGGGCAAATGGACAGGTTGAAAGAGCAATTCAAACAATAAAGAAATCACTGATAAAAGCAGTACAAGATGGGAAAGATTTATATATGGTCTTGTTAGACTACAGAACCCAGCCATCCTCTGATCTTCCTTCTCCCGCTGAATTGTTGATGGGCAGACGACTTAGATCCCTTTTACCATCTCATCCAGAGAAAATGCAACCAAATTTCCCAGTAAAGGAAGCACAAGAATCTTTGAAGAAACGACAGAAAGTACAAAATAAATATGCAAACAGGCATGGAAAAGAGCTACCACCTCTGCATGATCAATCAAAGGTATGGTTTCGAAAAACGCCGAAAGAGCCGTGGAAGCAAGGAACTGTCATTCAAACTAATCATAATTCTCGGTCTTATATTATTAAAGGGATAGATGGTAGGATTTATAAGAGAAACAGATTTTATATCCGCCCAGATAAATCAGAACAAGATAGTTCTGCTCATAAAAGATCAGTGGAAGATTTTTATCCTTCGACTTTAGCGGAAGAAACAGATCAAGCAATAAATGAAGCCCATTCAAGTAAGCAAGACAAAAAGGTTCATATTACAAATTCTCAGAAAGAAACAGTGGAAAATTCGGTAAGAAAATCGTCAAGAACTATTGTTAAGCCTCAGCGATATGGATACGTTTGAACTATGAATTTCATTAATTATTTCTGTGGAAAACATTTAAAACCTTTTGTTTGTTTTAAAAGGGGCATGTAATGTATTTATTTTAAAAGATAATGCAGGTTGGCAACAACCTGACAATCAAAACCACGTAACATATTCGGCACATTATATTCAAAATTGTAAGGACGTTATTAATAAAAATCTCGAGAACTGAGTCAAGTAATACTTAACAGAAAGAAAACACCCTAAAAAAGCGTTTCACTACCTTAAAGTTGAATGGTTTTTAAAATCATCTAGAGCGAATCCGCCGCAGTCAGTTAGCTGTTAACTAAAGGTTTGATGGTTCACATCCATTTGGGAGAGTGATAGGATTTTTTGAATTCAAAAGAATGGCAATCTCGGGACTGGCCGACAGAAGCTTTGCCTTGATAACGTAGAATTGATAAATTTAACTGTATTAACTAAAGCTTATTTCGATTTATTTTCAAAAAATGTTCAAAAAGTTTTTGTTATTCAATAAAAGCATTGCTTTTGGTTAGTAAAATCAAATTTGAAAAAAAAGAAAAAAAAAGAATTAAATAAGTAAACTTATAAAAACGAAAAACTAAATATTAGAAAGTAGTGATTTGAGATGGGGGGAAATGTATGTTTGTCGATCTGTCTATGACTCCTCAAAATAACTTTTGAGTGAACTGTCCGTTTCTAATAAACTGTTTTTCGTTCAAAAGATCTCGTAAAGGATACCTCATTCCTATTTTTAGCGCGTTGATTTGATCAGTTTTTCATCTTGGATAAGTGAAGCACCGCACCCCGAATTGCCAGCTGGCTGTCACAAGACAAAAAAAAAAAAAAAAAAAAAAAAAAAAAATCGGCCAATTTCTAAAAGTTCAAAAAAACTTAGCATTAGCTCCTACTTGGAAATTTAACGCCAATGTTGAATCAGAACTCCAAGACGAATTTAATTCAAAAAAGCTTTTGAAAATGCTCCACGTTTCGTTTTTTTAAGTGCATTTATTTTGAATTCTTGCAAACTGATTAAAAATAAAATTCCATGAGATTTGTTTACGAACGATTTTTTTTTTCATAAAATGTTTTCTTACTGTGCTTTCTATTTTTAATTTATTTATTTTCTTTTTTGAAACCGATTAAGGAGTTTTTTTATAGGATAAATATATTAGCTGTAGTGTTAAAAAGGTGCTATTACTTATTTTTTTCGTTTATTTACTTTTTACGTATCTATTTCATCAGATGAGAGAGGTAAATTTTGTGTTTAGAAATCAGCTTTAAATGCTTAAAACGTTTATTTGACATAATTTTCAGTTTCGGATAATTTTGAGAATATTGATCAGATGCAAGAATGTCGATGTCGGTGTACGGGAAAGTAGGCTCGTTCATCTACTGATAACCATTGTAAGCATCAATGTAAAGTTGTCTTCCTCTGCCGAAAAAAATCGCAATATTTCACTTCAGGTTTTTCAACAAGCTTTGATTTAAAAGGCTAGCTGAATTTGACTACATTTTTATAACATTGCTTTAAGAAAAGAAAGGAAAGACAAAAACAAAGAAAAGAAAAAATATTCATCAATTTAAAAATGAGAAAAAAAAAAAAAAAACGCACAAACCCACTGAGTAGTAATTATTTGCAAGAAAGAAAATACATGAACTTCAGAATTACTGGATGCTGTACAGAGCTTGAAAAATTAGACTCGTATTTCACACCCACACAATGTAGTATCAATAACTGTTTTACATCATAAATCAAACAGATAACAATAAATAATCTTGAAAAATATAGCCCCAAGTGGATGAATAGGACGAGGAAAATAGATCATTCTTTAGACATCAAAATATAATTCTAAATGAGATTTTGGTGTTACGCCATGAGTTTTGTAAACATTGAAATAATAATTACGGCTACTTTTATATTTTGGCATTTTTTGTTTTTGTTCACGAGAGCTACTATTTGCATTAATCTTGTTAAAAATGCATTTGGTGGAGTGTCATTTTACAAGAAAACTTATTTTTATTTGATTATTTAGTATAGTGAATATTTAATAAACATATTTCTACATTAATGATTAAGGGAGTGGTTTTTTAAACATATGAAAGGATTTATGTAATCGAATGTATTATAGTCGAAACAATTGCTAACCTTGAACTAGAAGCATGAATTATTCTAATACTTATATTATTATTTATTAAGTAATTAATTGCTCGTCTTACGAAATGGAAAAACTACATTAAGCTCTATAGCAAACTCAAAATTCTATTTTGTTTTATGATTACACTTTATTTTGCTAACATAATGAATTGGCACAAAAACATGATTTACAAGGAAATAACAAAGAGTGCAGATGTCTAATCTGTTTGAGACCGTATTTTAAATAGCTAAAATTGAATTTGTGTTATTTCATGACAACTTATTGTATGTTACTGGCAATGGATTATTTTTCGCATAATTTAAGTGCATAAAAGGTTAAATTCCTCAATTTTGAACTTTTGCTAATGGCAAGTAAGAAAAATTCATTTTTACAGTTTCCTAAAAATGTTGTGCGTTTTAAGCAATGCATTTATGTATTCAAATAAATGCATTTTAAAAAGTTTAAGAAAAAATACCCGATGTTTTTTTCAAATTTTGAGGAGAACATATTTCTTGACCTTTTACATAGAAATGCTATTAAAATTCGTGAAAATTTTTTTTTTAGCTTTTTCTTATTATGAAAGATTAGATAAAAAAAAGTGATAGTAAAAAAAAAATATTTCTAAATTTATGAAGATATAGAGGTAGCAGAAATTACAGGGACAATTATGACAAAACAATGCTTCAGGCGTTATTAGTCAAAACCAATTATTTTTCTTTAGATAAGTTATTCAATTTGTTTAAATATATATAAACAGTTAGAAAAAAAATGATAATTTTAAAAAATCTGCAGTCTTGTTTAACTACAGTATAAAATATTAAAAATAAACAAATAAATAAATGTCCATACATTAAAAAAAGCGAAGAAAATTGTTGTCTGTATGTATTTGTTATCCAGGGTATTCCGTAGCATTGACAATTGTAAAATTGAGTACAAAACTACTTTGGACATCGATTGTGTGCTGCTCGGTTAGATTTTTTAAAAATTCGTTTTTTTTTTAAATTAATTATATAAGCTCAATTTTCACATAAATTGACCACTCGAGGAGTTGGCGATGAAAAAATAGTCGCGCCCTTCAACGTTACATATTATTCTAAAAATGTATTTTTCTCAATAAGGTTAACCTTGTTTTATTTCCTCAATTACTTGGAGCTGGAGAAATACGAGCTTCAAACGTTGAGAAAATTATAGAATAAACTCCATTTAAACACTGAGTTACACAGCAAATGTTACTGGACGTTCTTGGGAACCACAGAAATCGAAAATGACTTTTAAAATATTTGTACGACCACTCTGCTATGTGTTAAGGAGATCAAGTAAACCAAGTACACTATAAAAAATGAATGTTGTTTTTGCAGTATAATGCAGCTAATTTTAAGTGTAAAAATTGCTAATTTTACAGTAACAAACTATAAAATTGCTACCTTTACAGTACTAAACTGTAAAATTGCCAATTTTACAGTAATAAACGGTAAAATCGTTAATTCGACAGTTTATTACCGTTCATTTACAGCTTTAAACTGTAAATAGTCCCTGTAAGATAGTAAATGTACAGTATTATTCTGTTGTTTTTACAGTATAATATAGCTAAATTTTGCCGCAATAAACTGTAAAATTTCTAACTTTACAGTAAAAAACTGTAAAATTGCTAGTTTTACAGTTTATTTCTGTGCATTTTACAGTTTAAATCGGAACCTAGGCTGCCAGAATTGTACTGTAAAAACAGCAGTTCCTTTTTTTTTCAGTTTAAGGACTGTGAAACAATCTTCGATGGTTGGTGAGGGTTAGTGAGTAAGGGTTGCTTAAATAAAATAAAATAAAAAATAAATATGCATTTTTTTTTTGAAAATTCATTAATAGTTGCTTTCACCAACAGTGTAAAAAAGAGCCTCATGAGTATTTTTTTAACATCGTAAGTTCTCTACGATTCTGATGCAAATAAGATGACAGCACGTATCACTCCTCTTTATCAATTATGCAATTTTAACTCATTGTGTAATTATTTATCGTATAATAAATGAAAAATGGATTGATTTACGGCCCAAACTATCCAAAAAACTTTCAGATTGAATTATAAATAATATTACAATCACGATCCCGTGTCCTAAATCCCAGGAGCGCTGCAAAAATGAAAATGAAGAAATCATGATTTATGGAAGGAAACAACATCGCTTCTTTAACCGCGCAAAGTCCCGAGAGTAACCCCAAAGGATATCACTTTTGCCTTTCCACTTCTCCACTATAATTGCATTTCAATTATCGATTTTGTCGATTTTGCAATAAAACTGAGCATCACACAACTCCACTTTTAGCCTTCTTTTTTTTTGTCCCTTGCTCCTCGTCCCTTTGTCCCTTTTCCCATTTCGCCGTTTGATGCACGAACTAAAATTCTAATAATATCGATTCCGGATACGTCTTTCTCCTTAATCGATTTAAGTCAGGCATTTATAGGCATGAGACCACGCAAGTCCACACCGGAGTCTCGGGATACCAAGACGGAAGCTGCGGTCTTCTCTGTTCGCCGGGATGTAAGAGGCTGATCTTCGATGGGAGTACAGGTTGCGACTCGGGAGGATGATACATTTTGTAAAATGCGAGCGAGTGTAACACTTCGTAAATGATTAGTAGAAATTAATCGTACTATATGTAAGATGTTTTTCAATGTTTTCAAAGTATTTTTAATACTTTAAATGACGAAAAATCCCAATTTGTGCTGAATTTCGCATGTAAACACAAAGATGAATAAATAAACAAATACAATAAAAATGAAGCTGAATACATTTTTCAATTCAACAGCAAAGTTTACCTCTCCATTTCAGTATCTTTTTAATTTTCAACTATATTTAAGTGTTATATCCAAAGGATTATGTTTATATCATTTAAATGAAAATGAAAATACAGAGAAACTGGCAACTCAACTACCTCGGAAAGTTGACATTTATTTTCCCAATTTGTTGGTTCAATGTTAATTTCAATGGGGGAAAATCTCTCTAGCTTAACACATATTTACATGAACCTCCAAAGTCTATTTGCTACACTGCTCAAAGCAATTAGGGGAGCACATGGTTTAATCGAATTTACGCAAAGTTGTATACTAATAGGTAACATAAAATGAATCATCCATAATTTAAAGCTTACCGGGAAACAGAAGAAGAAAACTTTATATGCAAATCAAAGTTCATGACGTCAAAAGCCAGAAAAAGGAGATGAGAGCAGAAATCGGGATGTTACAGAAACGTGTGGTTTTATGGCCGTAACTGGGAAATTCGATTGCGCAGTTTTTTTTTTATTGAGACAAGGGAACTTGAGAATGTCTCAACAACGTGATTTACTGGAATCCACTGCATGGCGTGTTATAGGCAGACTGGAATCCGGACAAACACAACGTAGTGTCATGGCCGCTGTTGGAGTCGCCACAAGGCTGTAGAATCGATTCCAAGAAACAGGAAATGTTAGACGTCGATCAGGGTAAGGTCGGCAACGGTCCACTACAGCAACTGATGACCGGTACATACGGTTAACCAGCCCGTAGAAACAGAGCAGAGAATGCTACGCACCTACAAAGACAGTTGCTCTTGGCAACAGGACAAAGGGTGTCCAGCCAAACAGTATGTAATGGGCTTCACGAGGGAGGGCTCTATGCACGTAGGCCAATGGTATGCATTCCGTTGACCCCACGCCATCATGCGGCCCGAAAAAGGTGGACTGCTGAACATCGAGCTTGGGAGCAAGATCATTGGAGCGAAGTGCTGTTTTCATACGAGTAGCGATTCAGTCTGGAGTGTGATACCCGACGTGTTATGGTATGAAAGGATAGATGCTCTCGAAATAACCCAGCTTTTTTTCGTGAAAGGTCACAAAACCGACGAGCCGGTTGGATGGTATGGTGTGGAATCAGCGCAGACTGACGTACAGAGCTGCATATCTTTCGGAATGGCACTTTGACAGGCCGAAGGTATGCAGACGAGATACTGCGATCTCATGTCATCCCTTACACTGGAGCCATTGGAGATTCCTTTGTTTTCCAAGAGGAAAATTCTCGACCGCATAGAACTGGTCTGGTGGAGAACATACTTGAAGATGAAACAATACAGCTTATGGAATGGCCAGCGTGCTTTCCTGATTTGAATCCAATCGAGCATGTTTGGGGAATGCTCGGACGACGCATTGCTTCGCGACCAAGGCCGTCTGTCACTGTTCGAGGATTGGAGATTGCACTTCTTGCGGAGTGGAGCAATATTCCCCAAAGTCAGATCGCTAACCTCATCGCGTCCATGCTAAACAGTTGTGAATCAGTCTTAACTTTTCGAGGAGACCAAACACCCTATTGAAACTAATGTTTTGTTTTAAACAGTACCTTTTTTATCGTTTACTTATGTTACCGAATTGTTTCCCTGAATAATTTTTTTAATGCATTTTCCCTATTTTCAAAAAAATCGAAGCTTAATTCCGAATTGTTTAGGTCTCTTTTCTGTATTGCGCCTTAATTAGCTTGTACTATCCATTGTATGCTAATCCGTGGCTATCTCGTATGGTTTTCTTCACTTTTTTGCTTGCTCCCCTAATTGTTTTGAGCAGTATATTTTAGTATACTTTTTACTACAGATATTCTTTCACATTGACCATTTTCGAGAATTTTGCTTTTTTTGGCCAGAAAATTCCTTCTATTATGGAAAGGGTTCTTTTAGAGAGTTCCTCTGTGTACACAGAGAAACCGGGGTTTGAGTCAATCACCACACTCTGCTGTTGGTGCAGTCCTATGCAGCTCTGACATGGTAGGAGAAATGCATTAGGGGCAATCCCCAATAGAAATAAGTAAGCATTACACATGCTTTTTAAACAAGTGTGTGCATGGCTTTCTCTTTAAGAGTCCTGATTGACAAGGAGCTCATTTGTTTTCAAAAATTATGGATTTTTTATCCTAATAAGGATTCAAATTTTTCTCATTTATTTTGTTATGTACTTAAGTAAAAAAAGAAAAATTCATTTTCTAAAATAAGGTTTCATAACCTGAATGGTAAGTACTAATGAAAAATCAATACAGAAAACACTTAAAAAGTTGATACAATGGAACATCGGTAAATTGACACCTGTTTAACTCAACCTACTTTCATGTCTCTTTAGGGTGTTGATTTATCGAAGTTTCACTGTAATTTAATATACAGTTGTTAGTTTCAGTTTTGTAGGTAAAATAAACAGTTAGGGTAAAATGAGCAGTCTAGAAGAAACAAGCAATACATTCTAAACCGGTTTTTTTAATCTCACGCTGATTTTCAAGAGGTTCTTTTATATCAGGAGCAACAATTTTTGAATTGCCTTTTTATTTAAAATTTAAAAACTTGTTTCCGTTATAAAGGGATAACATTGATATTTTTTGTTTGACTCCTCCTGTAAAAAAATGCACTTTTCTTTGATAACAGCAGCAAATAATTTGATCAAATTAATGTCCGTGAAATCAAAACCGAAACAGCGTTGAAGTTTTCTCTTATAACTCCTACTTACCAAATAAAAAAAAGTAGATAATAGTGACGTTACTTGAAAAATCGTAAACGAATCTGGTTTTAAAAAAGAGAAAAAATCATTTTTATACAAGAACGAAATTTTGAAGTTAACTAAAAAGAAATCAAATTAATAAAAATGGAGCACATTTACGCCTCGGGTAAGTTTCACATAATTTATACTTGTATTTTGTGCATTAGCTAGCTTAAAAACTTTCATGATATCACGTTTATAAAAGCAAGTTTTTTCTGAAAATTGTACGCATTTCACGTTCACATAAAACATTATGAAGGTTTTTCTGCCGCTGGGTGGAGGGGAGGGGAGGGGTGTTGTTTTCTGTGGAAAGTGGGTGACACTACCACATACCCCCCCCAGGTGAAACTCGTGCTGAGTACGCTACTTATCTATATATACTATATATATTTCCATTTCCCAATATTCATGAATGTTACGTTTTACAATTTAAATAAAGTTCTCATAACTGATTTACCTTAGAATTGTTCAGCAATACTAATCCAAACTTTAGATATTTACTTTGCTAAGCAAATATGCTCAGCATTACAATTTAGTTGCACCAAAGCATATAAGACGAAAGTATGTTACCAATTCGGTGTTTATGTGTAACCTAATACTGCTTTGAAACTTAACATAAATTGCATATTTCACTATATTGTTTAAACTGATTATGTTATCATTTGGGCATCTTCTAATGTAATCTGTTAATGATTTTGCATATTTGCCAGGATTGAAAATGTCCAGGGTATTTAGATTTGCACTGTTGTTGCTAATTTAAATAAAGTGGGTTACGTGAAATTAATACCCCGATGAAGCTAGGCCCTTCTATAAGCTATGGCAGACATATTTCTGACATTATTATTATGTAGTAAACTTAATCCTGAAAGTAAATAACGCTCTTGCAAAACAGTTTCGGTGAAAGAAATTCACCAATACTGCTTTAACAGAAATATTGCTAATAAAAAAATAATTTTCTTTTACTGCTTACTTGTACGTCAAGAGTTATTGAAGTAATTTTAATGGTAAAAAATCCATGTTTCTTGATTTTGAAATAGTAAAAAAGGATGTTGAAAGATCTTTTTATAAAGGAAACCACTTAATATCCGATATCTTTTTTTTCTGGATGTTTTATGTTTTAAAATAGAAAGTAAATAAACGAACGCTAACTACAAACATTGGGCACTTGGGGGTTGAAAATAAAAATATTTCTCCAGATTTATGAAAATCAGATAATATGTATGAATAAACTAACCATGAGATTAATAAATACAAACTATTCAATCAATGTGAAGAAGTTGTTTAATTAGGAAATACCAGTATCATTTAATAGAAAATATCTCTTAATCAAAGAGACACGCGATCAATAGATTCTGAAGTACTATAATAGTTACAGACTTATCCTTTTGTCAATAGTTTTTCTTCTCAAACATAAGATTACGTTGCATGACCTAATATTTATTTTCAGTAAAGCAGAGATAAAATTAATTGTTGCGAATAGTAGCACACAGACAATTTATATTTTAAAATTTACGTTCTCACTAATTGTATTTTACTTACTTATACCAACTGAGTGTTTTTCTAGAAAAATTATATAGTAAAAAAACCACTTAGTTTTTGATATTTTATTTGTCTATAATTCGCTTCATTATATTTTACAGTGCATTCATGAAATAGTATTTCGCCTCATTACATACAAAATGCAATGGGCATACGCTGTTTAATGGCTGGACAAAATTCACAGAAATATTTTTGAAGTTTAAGAGCACAGTGCAATGAGTTCAATGCCAGAAAGTGGGAGCTGTTGGGAAATTTTTGAATGCCCTTATACAGCCCGAATCTTACGAGCGGTTTTCAACTGGTCAAGAACCTGAAGCCTTTTCTTGTTGGTAAGTTATCCTTAGGCGACAACAAGACAAGATCCGTTGTTACTCAGTAGTTGCAGTGGTTCATGAAAGAACGCATTTATGTCCCGCTAAGATAAGGTGACCCGTGCGGAATTCCGCAAAAAAAAAAAAAAAAAAAAAAAAAAAAAAAAAAAAAAAAACTCTAAACTTAAAATTTAATACGACAATTTTTATTGGCTTCATTTGCACAACATCGCCATCTACTGCCGTCGTTCTGACAACTTTTCAAAGTACACGTTCACTTTTACAACTACTACAAAAGTGATACCCTATATTTAAAATCAAATACCCAAGGCTACTACTAAACTAAATACTAACGTTGTCGCAAAACTACCATAGTATTTTGAAACAATAAAAGTTACAATTAAGGTTTACCGAGCTAAGCCTTGGCTTGAAATGTCGCATTTAAAATTGATTTGAACAACAATGTAACGATTTTGACACTTGAGCAAAAAATTTAACTTTTTCAAACTTCAATCGCTTATAAGTCGCTTAAACGTGGATTTTCGAGATTCTCGTTACGCGGCGCTAGCGGAGAAACGTTCTAAAGAACGCATTTTTTTTAAATCTTTCGAATGAAATCAAAATGGAGACGATACGACAATTATTTCGCTAGATAGAGTCAATTTTGTGCCCAAAAATTGAAGTTCGAATAAAAAACGAACGAACACTTTTTAGAGGGTGGGTCTAATTTTCGTCAATAGCCCGCGGGATAAGCTTCAAAATCATAAATTTTCATGCAATTCGATAAAGAAATGAGCGAGTTTCGACCGGGTATAGGATTCGGCTTAGACAAATAATATATGGAGATGTCTAAACAATGGTGATTTATGTCGAAAGTAACCAAATTGAAGTTAAGTATTTATTAATTTGCATGTATAATATCGTGAGGTTAGAAGTGCAACACACTAAGTCAAAATTATTAATTTTCAGATTTCTTGTTTATCTTACACACAAAAATGAGCTGTTTCTACTGGTGAAACCCACTAAGTCATATCTTTATTATGCAATGCTATACTAATGAAACACACTAAGTCATATAATTAATGATAATTATTAATGCACTACCATTATCATGCTGGGGATAATAATATAAAATAAGCATGCCAGAGTCAAGAATGGTTCGTAATAACCAAAAAATACCATTACTATGATTTAATTTGATTTAATTATGTCAATTCCAAAGAAATTAAAATAAAAATTTTTTGATCAGCCTTTTCTCAAAATCATGTTTTTTGACTTAGTGTGCTTCACTTGTAACCATGATATAATGTATGTGTGTGTGTGAGTGTTTCTTTTAGGTGCTAATCTGCATTTGAATTCAGGTAGCTGTCGCTTCCAACAACTAATGATTCATCATCATCAACAGTGGTACAGAAGCCCTTCGTGGACACTGGCCTTCCACTGAGATCTTTCTCATTCCGTCCTCCGTCTTAATGCCAAAAATTTACCTCGAGTTTCTTATCTTGAAAATTGTAAAATCTACGTACAAACAGTCTCTCCATATTTTCCCAGCTCCTCCTCCTGATGTATCAAAAAGAGAAGTTGCATTATAGACCTTTAGGGCCATTTTCTAGGAAATTATTCTTAGGAAATCTCCTGCCCAGTTCATTCAGATTAATTTCATGTATATAATAACACCCCCTCCATTTTAATAATTTTTAAAGAACTGGAAGCTATACCGTGTTCGTGGTATATTATTTTCCAAAATGGCACTAGATATTATTTTTAGAATATTCTTTTCAAAAATTATTAAGCTCTTTTTTCTCTTATTCTCAGAGTCCATGTATAGTCCAGGCTAGAGCCGCTATATAGACAGGCCGACGCATCAAGATTAAGTTTCACCACTTTGGATCCAATTCCTTAACTTTTACTTTCAAATTTTCATTGTTGCGGAGTAGGGTTACCAGGAAAAAGTTTTGGCACATTGCTAAGCTTTGCCAAATCCACGTGCCGCTAATAATTGCTCACAGTGAAAAAGTACCAAAACGCGATTACTCGCCAGAAAAGACAACCACTCAAACACACAAACACGCGCTGGATCCAAAGTGGTCAAACTTAATCTTGATGCGCCGACTCGTATATATAGGGGCCTTAGTCCAGGCAATATACGGTTGAACCCGGCCAAAATTGCAACAGAAGCTTTGTCAACGATTTTCGGGTTAGTAGACGGGTCTGAATAACATATCCAAAATCGCCCCAAATTGGGTCACGGAAACACCCCCAAAATTGGATTTGAAAATGGGGGGGGGGGGGGGGCTGGTGGCAATTTCCTTCAAAATAGGTAAACTAGTATTCTTCTTTTTAAAAACAGTTAAAACATATTTAGCATTCTCAGTTGTGATAATTTTAGGTTATGAGCCTCAATGAATGGTTCCAAAAAAAAAAAAAAAAAAATTAGATAGAACCTCGATAGTTCGACACTCGCATAGCTCGACCATCCCGGTAACCCGACGTATGTTTCGCTCTCTAGTACAATGTTATACTTATATGGGTTGAAAAAAAAAAGTTGCTTTACACGTGTTTATAGAAATTCATTATGTCTTCTACTAATTCAACCAACAACTTACCAGTCTGCAACTTAAGGCCAGCGATCAGTATGCGGCCCACATTGTAAACCCTTCCGACCTTTAAAAAAGGATTTCAAAATGGCGTAAATGCTAATCTCGAAACGCGACTAATACAAATAAGTTTACGCTTTCATGACATAAAAATTCTTTATTTGCCAAATATAAAATTAAGATAGCATAAATATTATAAAAGCTTCTACTATATACAAAACAATTACAAGTTACTCATTTTCATCATCGTCATCATACTAATAGTAATTAAGGCTTTGATTTTACATGCCCCACAAGCTGTAGAGCAGTGCAGTCCATTGCGTTTGCATCCGCATCGTAATGTAGAGCAATTTGTTTTGCAGGAAGAGCGAATCAAGTTTAGTAAGTAGTCTGGAGCTGGTGGTAAGTCACAAATTAGTGGATAGTAGGAGTTATTTTTAACGTACCAGCCCCAATCGTCTGGTTTGAGCCTCTTTACAATCTTTCCAGATATTTATCTGTAAGTATGTACGGTAGCTATGGTATTTCGTGGACGAATCAGTTGGAGGTAAACGTTCAGGTGTAATGAAAGATTTTGCTGTTGTTACCTTCGATACCAATATTCGATGTCGTAGTACATCTGTCGATTCCAAAGCTTGAGATTCATACAGTTGAAGCATTGCTTTTCTCCCAGCAACTGCAATTTCTGAGTGTGAGCATGAATCAGTGGAAAAAACCTTTGCATAAGAACGGAGATCTGCATCTTTCATCAGTTTGACAAACGCTGAAGATTTTCCAATAGAAAAAATTCTCGATGTACTGTCACAGCCTGTATAAGCATGTAGAAAAAGTAGTAAGTTTCAGTTTTCATGACCTAGTGAAAATTGCATTTTCAGAATATTGTAGACAGGATTGGGAGTTGATCTTTGCCTTATATCACTGCGGTAATACAGCTTGAAAACCATTATCCTTCGCGTGATAAAGGAGTAAAATAAGCAAATCAGTGTCTTTGCCTATTACCGTGGTGTGCACATGTGCAGAGGAAGATACTGCAGCACGCACAGATTTCCACATCAGCATCACCATCAATATTTAAAACAGAACACCCTTGTTTTCTTAATACGTCAACTATAAGTAAAATCATTGCTTGCTTGTTTTTTCATTAGCCAAGAACTTTTCTTTTTTTCCCGAAAAATTGCATGGATGGACTGAAAATAATGTCTCTACTGGTTTTCGTATAGCGTCGTCTGTGAGAAGCATCTTTGATTATTGGGGACCCTGTGTAACCATCAAAAACAATAATAGGTTTTCCGTACGCTTTAAGGACAAAATTAACGTAAGAAAGAGCAATATTTTCATAGGTGTCATTATTGCACCAAGGAAGGCGATGTAATAGAGATCCACCATCCAAAACATACCTTTCTGCCTGTACCATGTCGTCATTCTTCACTACACACGTTTTTAATGTACTTGACTATTGCTTGAGCCAATTCAGATTTTGCTGCTTTTCTCATCATGTGTTTATTTTCAAATAATGCTGCAGGATATGCACAAAGTTCATAATGCATAATATCTGCGAGATCCGTTTCACCACAAGTGGCAACAGTCATCATCCTCTGAAAAAGGAGTGCTGGATCTACTTGTATGTCTGGATCATTTTTGCTACAAATAGCAGCATGTGATCCTAAAGTTTTTACTTTGTCCGATCTTTTAATAGTGTATTTAAATACTTCCTTTCCAACCATTTTGGAAATTATATTTATACCGAATAAGTGTGACTCATCAACATTAACACCTTCTTCGGCTGTTAGACCTGTAACAATATTACGTAGAGTGGAGTTAAGATGAAACGGATACACGGATTGTAGAGCATAAACTATCTTTTTAATATCATTACTATCTCTCTTTTGTCTACTGTCCCTCATTTCATTATGTTGCTCCCTACTTTGCGTAAAAACTCCTGCATATTCCTGCATTGCTAAATTGTACATTGAACAAATAGGCATAAAAAACAACGCCTGTGCCCCTCTGACTCTTAAAAAGTCCACTTCCTCTTGTTAGTCCTCCTCTACTCTTCAGGGAACGAATAAGTGTACCTGTTCTATTACTAGATCAGATCCGAGTCCCCTCCAAGGTCTGGATTTTCTTCTTATTACAAATTTGCCTTCCATAAATATTCTGTACACTTTTTCATTTTCAGATTGTAGATTTAGCATTCTTTGCAAGTACGGGTAGATAGATTTAACGTACTTTACATGTCCGGCTGCCGCTACAAAAGAAAGTTCTTTTGAATTAAAAAGTACGTATTTTATTCCATTTTTAAGCTTCCCCCCCCCTTTTCCTTTCTTTTTTTTTGGCGGCAGAATGGATCGCCAATTAATATAGGCCATAAATACAACCCGCGGGCCTCAGCTTTTCAACCTTTATTTTGTATAGTAGTAGACTAAGAACAATTACCTATTAAAATATTTAGCGTAACCAATTTCTTTTTTCAATCTATATAAACATAACATTGTATCAGACAGAGAAACAAATGTGTCGAGTTATCGGGATGGTCAAATTATCCAAGTGACGGGTTATCGAGGTTCTAACTAGTTTTTATGACACAAACATTAACGAAGCCGCTTTGCCTATAATTATTCCAGTTGCAAAGGCTAAATGTGTTTTTTTATATGTTTTAAACAAGAGTACAGGCTTATTTATTTTGAAAACAATTGTCACTAGCCCTCCATTTTCAAATCGGATTTTGGGGGTGTTCCCGTGATCCAATTTTGGTCGATTTTGGATATGTTATTATGTAAGAGTTACTGATATGAAAACAGTTGAAAAACCTTCTGTTGCAATTTTGGCCGGGTTAAGGGTATTTTTTCGTTAGTTTGACTGGACTAGTATTTGAAGAATAGGTTAGTACAATGGACGCCGCTTCATTGAATTAGTGGGGAGTTGAATCAACCTCTTGAATGAACCAAATCTCCAAAAACATAATAATATCCAGCTTAATTGAATCAGACTACTTAGAACAAACGTGATTTAAAAGCGGCGGCCTCTGCACTGCCTTCATTAAAAATAAGTAGATGAAATTTTACCCTCTTTATCAGATGGGGTTTCCGTAAAGGTCTTAAATGAAAGAAGCATCGATGTGCAGCAATAATCCTTTTCTAATTTCAGGGTTAATATCCTTTTGATAATAATGTAATTTTTGAGCCCAAAATGTGATTTTTCTTCTCAAATTTATACTTGCCGATCTCAAGTTTATATTTGGCCAATTTTAATTAAAGAATTTGTGATTAGCAAAGTTTTAACTATATAAATTTTAATGAGACATTAATACTTCCTTAATAATAATTGCTTAAAAGAATTTTTAGAATTTAGACGATTGAATAAATGTCTAAAAGAGCAAGTTCATAGTAATTGATAGAATTTCACTAGAGCAATATCCAGTATTTGAAAAGTGCTCATAAACTTTTGAATATATTACAGATATTGGGTGCATTGAAGCCTAACCCAACTTAGTATAAGCTTATATTTATGAAATATTGCTTTTATCGTGATTGAAAGTTATGTTTTAATTTGTTTTACTTTATGGAGTGTATTAAAATCATTGAAGACACATTTGGTTATTCATATGTAGTACAAAAGCATCGAGGAAATGAAATATTGAGTTTGTATATTTTATTAACCTTAATGAAATGAAGATAGTTATAATTTTAGGAATCTGCTTTTAGTCAATAAATAGTTCTGCAGCGTATATTAGAATTCCTCGAGTGTTTTACCTAATTTAAAGTCTAGAAACCTTGATTAAATATGAATTTAAAATTAATTTTCGTCGGTGCTAATTCCTTGTGATATTTAATCTACTTAAATCATATGTATTTACAATTGGCCACTATTGCTTCAATACCAGTAAAAGTTTTTTAGTTGGATCTTTTAGTTTTTTCTTTTTTTTACTTTGTTAACATTTCTACTATTTTTTTCTTGAAATACGCAAAACTGAAATGAATTTGTTTCATACTTAATAAATATGTATATATTTTTTTTATCAAGCTAGGAACTAATGCATTCACTCCGCACTTATTTTTTTCAAAGAAAAAATATTTTACTTTACATTAATACCATTTTTGTCTATACTTTCGAAAGTCCGTTTGTCACAAAATAAAAAAATAAAAAGCCAATTACAAACTATGTTAATAAACCCATGTGCAGAAGATAAGGAAAATTCAGTCACGTAGGAGTCCCTAAAACCACATGTTTATGGAGGACAAAGCCTATCCTCATAGTGCAAACATCGCAAACGAATGCCTTTAATCTTAAGATATCCCCCTTATGGACTAGCTAGTATTATCACTGAACTTGGATCCAATAGTGTATGTGTGGGACATGCTTGGCCGACGAGTTGCAGCCTGTCAACCACCTCCTTAACGTCTACCAGAGCTTTAGAAAACATTGCTTGATGTGTGTGGGTGGTGTAAAATTCCTTAAGATCAGATCTATACTTTGGTACACAGCATATCATGCCGCTGTCCGGACAGTATTTCACCGTCTGCGAGACATACTCTGGATTAACCATTATACCAACCATGTAATATTTGTTTTCGTAAAAGTTTAGTTTTTTGTAATATGCTCCAGGAATAAAAAAAAAAAAAAAATAATAAAA
This sequence comes from Uloborus plumipes, assembly GCA_038373865.1. Classification (NCBI taxonomy): domain Eukaryota; kingdom Metazoa; phylum Arthropoda; class Arachnida; order Araneae; family Uloboridae; genus Uloborus; species Uloborus plumipes. The sequence goes on from JAXGGA010004529.1 coordinate 18,177, forward strand.
AAAATAAATAAAAAAAAATAAATAAAAAAAAAAAAAAAACCTTACAATTTTTACTAACGATGTCAGACACATAGTATAGTTTTTGCTCTTTACCTTTAGTTTAATAAATAAGCTTTACAAATTAGCCACATTTGTTTCACTTCTGATTCTTTTTTTGCTCGAACGTGCATTTTCCTTAGGTTATGGACATGAGTATTTTAGGGCTTTGAAATAAATTAATTCATTAAAATACTGTAGGAAAGTCACCTCTCTGAGGCAGTGAAACAAAGATAGTTTTTTTTCGTGCTGCAGCATTTGATAATCTAAAAAATGTTCAGCAACTTAATTACTTTTTTTTTGTGATGAATCTCTATACAATCGACGATTTAATATTACTTGACTCAAACTACTTTTAGTGCCAACGATTTTAAAAGCTTAAATTTAATCAGAAGATTTGATTCATAATGCGAGCAATAGTCACAAATGTGCACACAAAGAGCTCTTTATTTGAAAACGTAATCCTGGTTAGTTTATAAAAACGGTGATTAGTATTACCTTCAGCAAACAGTAAATGAAGCCAGCAAATAAACTCTGTCCACATATTATGATCTTTAACCTTTTAAAAACTTTTAAGGGAAGTCACTTTGTTCAACTTTTTAAACTATACAAAATACATCAACTTACAAATTATCTGCTTAGATGAAAAGATAATTTCTTTATATTTATATGAAACTTTAAACCTCTATTGCGCACACCTTTTATGCAAAACGGCTTCGTTAAAAATACTATTTACCTAAAGGTTTACCAATAAATAAATAAATGAATCATTTCATTTTCCAATCCAGGAATGACGGACAAATCATTGGAAAGAATTTTCGTCCCTCAAATTTTATGCCGCATGATCATAAATAATAATTTCCGTCATTTCCATGTTCAAATAAAATAACCATTAGGGCGAAATACCCGGAACAAAGTTGGATTGTCAAATTATATCTCTGCCAGCCCTTTGTTCCAGCCCGTAGCTAATGCGTAGTTTGTCCTCCACATTTCTGTGCTGTTAGAGCTGCTGGGCCCATCAGTCTGTTTCAATTTGTTGATGAGCTGGAAGGGAGCCAATTCCGAATACTACTTGGTTTTATCGGCCATTGAGTTCCGCTCTGGGTCTCACCATCAGTGATTTTCCTAATTTTTCCATTTCTCCCGAAAAACCACGGTAACTAAAACAGTCAGCTATTTACTTGAATGATTTGTCACTGTCTGCTCGATTTATAATGGGAAGTTAAAGTATTTGGAAATGGTTAAATATTATTTTGAATAATTTCGATTGAAAGGCATTGGGCGAGCAATAAAATTTTGAAATAGATTTTGTTTGACCTTTAACTTAATTTTAAAAATAAATTTCATATTATGCTACATTTTAGCTCTAAATATTATAAAAAATTTCGTCAACTATTTGGTTTTAAATGTTATAAAAAATTGTTTTATCAGTCATTAAGTTTCGGTCTAGGTCTTCCCATTAATGACTTTTCTACATTTCTCCCGAAAAACCACTGTAACTAAAATAGTCAGATATTTACTTGAATGCATTATCACTGTCTGATCAATTTTATGCTGGGGGATAATAAATGGGGAAATTGTTAAACATTGATAGAGTTAATATTGCGTGGCAATGAAATTTTTCAATAGATTTCGCTAAACTTTTGAATTGATTTGTTAAAGTTAATTTCATAATATAACACAGACCTACAAAAAAAAATTTTTTTTTTTTTTTGGTGCCTAGGATTTTTGAGCAGATTTTATGCAAGCAGTTTTTTTGAATCAGCTCTAGATTTTTAGATAAATTCACTTATCTATCAATGCTTTTTTCTATGTAATACGCTCAAGTATGAGTGTTGTAAAATTTAGACAGGGACATATTCATGTATATTTTCCTTATTGTCTGTCTTATTTTGAAACCAATTAAATTTAAAATAATAATATTTATGAAATAACTAATTATTATTTTAAAAAATAATTATTTTAATTTATCTATATGTATAAAAATGAATGTATGTATATTTGTTGTTTGTTCCTTAAACAAATCCACACTTTTCGTCGGATTTTCATCAAACTTGGCACAGAGGTTCCTTGGTGCACTAGAATTCACATAGGCGGGGTTTTTAAATTTTTAAAAACTCCAAAAAGCTCAAAATTCAAATTTTTCGTCTCCAAATGGCCATTTTCTTTCAATTTTGAATAGAAAGAGTAATAGAGCCTTTAAGAATACAAATTGAAAAAACTTAACGCATTTAAATACGAGTATTTTCCGACAAAGATTACGATTAACAATGAATTATCAATTCAAGGCTCATTCATTTTAACATGAAATAAGTTAAAAACAATTACTGTTACAATTATTTGCATTCAACACTATTTGAACCACTATGTTGTATTAATAAGCACCTGGGGAACGCCGGGTAATAACCCTAGTTTATTATAAAAAAAAGACTAACAATATAAGATATATAACTGACTGGTTCACCTTGGTTTTTCCTTGTTTCTTGTGCATCTGGGATAGCAGAGACAAAACGCAACACTGGGTTATAAAAGAGTGGCCTAGGATAGCAAATATGGATGTTGAGGAAAATAATACCAATGATCCTTTAGTTCCAAGAGAGAAAATCATTTTTCCACCACTGCATATCAAGCTGGATCTAATGAAGCAGTTTTTAAAGGCTCTTGATATGAATGGATCATGTTTTTCATATATAGGGGTAAAAATGCCTCAGCTGAGTATGGAAAAAATTAAAGCAGGAATATTTGATGGCCCACAAATAAGACAGCTGATTAAAGACCCTGGTTTTATAAATTCAATGATTGAGATTGAACAAAAAGCCTGGAATTCATTTGTTTCAGTTGTCCAAAATTTTCTGGGTAAACATAAAGCTGAAAACTATGTTGAATTAGTCAATGGAGATGCTGAATAATTTCAGATCACTTGGGTGTAACATGAGCAGAAATGTGCACTATTTACATAACCAATTAGACCGTTTTCCTGATAATTTAGGAAACATTAGTATGGTGAAAGATTTCACCAAGATATGAAATGCATGGGGGATCGCTATCGAGGAAGATGGGATACTCACTTAATGGCAAATTACTGCTGAATTTTAAAACGCGGAATTGTTCTAATACGCTCAAGAATGTCTTGCAAAAGAAGTTTCCGAATTTTTCAGTGAGTAACTGGTTTAAATGATGACTTTTTCTGTTTTCTTTTGTATAATAAATAATATCTGTGTAATATAATAAAAATTAATTGTTTAATTTGTTTTTTTTAAACCATGGTTTTTCTTTTTAAATAGTGTTATGTACAATTCATTAAAATGTTAATATCTTAAAAATTCGAGCTGATAGGCGAAAACTAATAGCATATTTGAATTCAGGGCGTCAAATTCATAAGAAATCACCTCTAAAATCTTCGGCACCAAAACCACTGTTGACCAGTGTAATAAATTTTGTGTTTAAGCATTTATAAATTTGATTTGCTTGCTTTTAAATAATAAAAATGCTATTTTCGTATTCCATGCCGGTGAGTGCATCTGCATAATAAGCACGAAACTGCAGTCCATGGATCGAAATAGCCGAGTTGGGGGTGTATTGCATGTTCCTGCCTTAGCCCTTGCTTAGGGGCGGTTATTAACTGCTTTAATAAAAATAGTGTTTATCAACTATTGAGTTCTGCTCTGGTTTTGGCCATCAATGGTTTTCTTGATGCTTTCATTTCTTTCGAAAAACTACAAAAGCTACTATCTGTTCGATTTCATAATGGCAGATTATGGTTAAATATGAATTTAACTAGCTCATCCAATATTGTTTCGCTATTTCAACTACGAGCCAATATTTAGAAAAGTGCCAATTTGAAGTTGGAGTTTTTGAAAAAATTTTTTTTTTGCAGAAAAAAACTAATATTGGATTTTAAGTCTAAATTGGGTCTAAATGCAAGAAAATAAAAGGGGGGAGGTCAAGGAAGTTATTTACCCCCTCCTTAGATTACTCACTTTTAAGCCGTTACAGATCTGATGAATGTTACAGATCTGATGTTAATATGAGTTACATATTTGAGTTTATGCTTTCAGTTTTCGTTAACATCTCTAAATATTATCCCCAGCAGCACCAGAACGTTCAAATTTGGTGCAAAAATGGTGTTATTGGTCAAATAACGGTGCTAAGTGTCACTTGAACGTTATATTCGACGTGTAAAAACAGTAATATTATCACGGTGTCATTTCAGTGCTTAAAGAACGTGATATTTGACGTGCAAAAACAGTAATATTATCACGGTGTCATTTCAGTGCTTAAGGAACGTGATATTTGACGTGCAAAAACAGTAATATTATCACGGTGTCATTTCAGTGCTTAAGGAACGTGATATTTGACGTGCAAAAACAGTAATATTATCACGGTGTCATTTCAGTGCTTAAGGAACGTGATATTTGACGTGCAAAAACAGTAATATTATCCAGGGCTTCGGAGTCGGAGTCGAAGAGTCGGAGTCGGACTGATTTTGGACTAAAGGAGTCGGAGTCGGAGTTGCTGAAAAACATGTCGATTCCGACTCCGACTCCAACCACCTCCGATTTCGATGAAATTTTATGGTGGTGAAAACATGTCTTTGAAACTAACAGATACAAATTTTCAGCGTTCAATATCCAAATCCTAAGCATCTAGGATCATTAAAAAGGGCTTCAAAATGGCGGGTCTGCTTTGTGAAACGAATTGCTATGTATGGGCTTATGTAAGATAATAAAAAATATTTGCAGCAAAAATGCATTGTGTTAAAATAAAATCTGGCCATTTAACAAGAAAAGGATTAGTTTTGTACGGAGTCAAATGACAAGAGCGGCACTTGTCATTTGCTCTGGAGAAAATGAACTTTTTGGGAGGTCACAGTGATCTCCGAGAATTGAGGTAAATGTGGTGAAATTACCTGCGAGAATTCATGACCAAATTAAACTTTTCGAGAGGTCACAATGACCTCCCATGACCTCCAACTGGGATACCCCAGCTTGCTCCCCCCCCCCTAAAGTGAGTCCTGGCTACGACCATGAATAAAAATGAAACTTTTAAAAATGGACTTAATATTTCAACCTTTGTTTAGGGTTTTTCCCTCTTCACATTTGGGTAAAAAAATAAATAATTTCAAAAAAAGCAGGAGTCGGGAGTCGGAGTCGGAGTCGAAAGTTTTAAAATCCCGGAGTCGGAGTCGACCATTTTTCCTCCGACTCTGCAGCCCTGATATTATCACGGTGTCATTTCAGTGCTTAAGGAGGTGCTTAATTTCTCAGAATGGAGGTCGTGAATTGCTGCTTTTTAGAAAGGGAAGAGGAATCATATCTGCAGAAACTTTAAGTTTTATCCTAAACAACTCTTTCTCCCAAGATCCTAATCAGATTTGCATGCATTTCAGTAAAAAAGCATTGCATTCATACTAATAAAATGATATGATTTACGCCCTTAGTCTTTCATAGATGGCGCCTCCTGCAAAAAAATTTCCATTTAAAGTATTATTTTTCTCCCTCGATGAGATCAAGTAGCTTATAGTGGTTAGCGTGTCCGGCTGGAGTCGCAAGGGACCCGCGTTCGAATCCCGCGGAATGAATATATTAAATTCAAAGTAATTAAACAATCAATAGTTAAATTAAATAAGTTAATTAAATAATTTAAACCAAGATGGCGACGATCATGGGTCAAAAATGGTGGATCAAAAATGACGTCACGGTTAAAACACGTCACGGCCACCGGATAGTGGGGTATACGTAGTATACTTTTTCAGCTGGGGAGCACTGAAAACAAACGTATTTCCAGAACCTAAATATAACCTATCATTCCATGTTCAAAACTGGGACAAAAAAAGGTGGTCAACACCAGATTACGACGTGTCATATTACCATCGATCGATGAGACACGTAGACGTTGACAACACGTGCTGCGAGAACGTGTTTTGAACGTGCCGGCTGGTGCGCTCTGTACGTGTTGCAGAACGTGTTTTGAACGCCTTTGTGCTGCTTGGGATATCATTTCTTTGAATTTTTAACATAGAATCAAGATCATTATATTAAAATATATATATTAGGCTAAAAAATCAAATTTCATTATAAAAAAGCATTTCTTGGAAATAAAAATGAGCGATAAGGTTTTTAGATAAAATAAATTATGAGGTTACCAAATCCAAGCTAATAAAACATTTGTTTTGTTTTGAAACAACACACAACTTCAACTTTTTCAACACACAACTCTGCTGCTTGCTTTTCTTTAATTAGTTGCAGGAAATTTAATTTCTTGATCAGAAATTCAAATTTAGCATGCTAGTTATTATCCAGCGAAGTTATGAGAAAGTTATGCGAAGTTATGAGATTTAGCGAAGTTATGAGAAATTGAAGCACCAAATAAATAAATAAATAAATAAATAAAATAATAATAATTAATTAACTTAATTTCTGCAGTGTCCATTTTTCTCATTTTACTAACTTCTATTGTTAGGTCATACAAACCACAAATGAAGCAATTGTACTAAAACTCATTGCTTTTCATTTTTTAAGAACAAAAGTATTCAATATATATGGCTAAAACCTATGATTTTTGCTTTTTATAATTCTGAAACGTGTGAGTTAGTTCTGTAACGCATTCGCTGTTTTTCAATGTTACCGCTGACTGTTACCGATCTGACAAACTGACAAAGTTTTTTTTTTATTTCCGAGTCGATCGCACTAAACCAAAATCAAACACGTGGTTTTTTCACTTGTAATAAAGGACTATACTTATATATAAAATAATTTTTAAAATAATAAAAACTGCGCATTTTAGAGTGTGTTACCGATCTGATGACTCAAATGACACACATTTTATAAAATCACTTTAAAAAATCTTCATCTACAATTTTTGATGCAGAAATGCAAATTTTTAATTACAATTCGATAAAACTTTCCACCAGGTACTCAGTATCACGTGGTATAGGTGCAGGAAATGATTTTGGGAGCCTAAACATAGATCGGAAGTTATTTTTACCACTCTGACGGCGGAACTTGGGACACGCTTATTTCGCATCAGCTAGAAAATCAGAAATCGATTAAAACAAAAATGAAGTAAAATATTAACAAAGGGGTCAAAATAGAATCGTTTTTTGTGCAAATGTGTTTTTTTGGGAAGTTAGAAAGTGCGCATGACCTGTTTGCATGCTAAGCTTTGCTACTTGGGACACGTTACCGATCTGATTTTTGATGTATAAACACAATATTTTCTGATGAAAAAAAAAAAAATTTTCTGATGTTAGTAGATGAAATGAAAGAAAAACTTATCTTCTTTCTGGGGAAAGTTATTTTTTTAACTAGTTATTGAAATACTAGGGAAAATTCGCTTGGGACTCAAATTGGCACTTTTCTAAATATTAGCTTTTACATTCATACAGAATACTTTTGTTTACTTCAGAGCATTTAATGAAAGAACGAATGTAGACTTGAAAAAAATCAAGTTCGTTTTACTTTGAGACATTTACCAAGAATTTATTACAAATTTCATTTTTAAAACTAATATTAACTAACCATTTGACAATTGGTTATTTAACTAATAACGAATTTTAAATGTTACTGATAAGCCAAATAAATATGTATTTGGCAAGACACATTGGCATATTCACATTGTATATTATACTACTAAAGTTGGTTTCTTTATTAATTTCTGCCGTTACGACACTTATTTCCAAAAGTAAAGTCCGATACCAATACTAAACTGATTTTAAGATTAAGAAAAATTTTACGTATGTAGAGCTTTTTACCAAATTTTTACGAAACTACTACAGCTGTGTTTTTATTCAACAGTCGTTTTCAAGTCGGTGAGAGTGAATTGCAGTAGATGAGACAAGTGTGACTAGATTTTTACTTGCAAAAGGATCTTCGGCTTCTAAAATCCACCGTCCTCTAAACCTAAAGTATGCACCAACAACACACTATCTCACACTGCTACCATAATCAAGGTGAAGATTCAAGATTTCTGTTGGGAAAGTTTTGATCATCCTCTGAGCAGTCCTGATCTTGAACCAAGCGTCTATTTTCTCTTCTTGCCTTTCAAAACGTGGCTGGAAAGACAACGATTTGAAAGTGAGGATGATTTCAAGACTGGTGTTACCAACTGGTTCAATTCCCAAGCGATACACTTTTATCTAGAGATGTGAAAGAAACTAGAGAAACGTTGCTAAACCTGTATATATTTGAATGGCGATCATGTGAATAGTAAAACAAATATGTATAACAGTAAAATACTGTTGTCAATAAAGTACCCTTTCGCTAGCCTCTAGAGCATATTTTACTTAAGACCAAACGGACTTTAGTTTTAGAAAATGCATTGTACGTACTATTGACTCAAGTTTCAAATGAGGTACTGACAAAATAGTATAAATAGTACCAGACTGTCGGGCATGAGCAAAAGAAGAACAGTAATTTAGAACACTGAAGGGACACTATTCTTCATCTTTACATGTAGGGGGCATAAAACCGTCGTTTTTTTTTTTAAATTTCCAATGACAGTCAAATGCAAATGTATAAGATACAAAATGAAAATGAATAAACAGGCAAATTAAGCATTTGCCCATAAGTTTTCTTGCTTGCTAGTATCTTCTGAAGATAACTCCAGCAAAAATGGCCGGTCATTGGGATAGATGAGAAGCATCAATTTCATCTTTGTAGCCACAGAGATGACAACAAAACATTGAAAGGAGACGTTTAGTTTTGTAATTTAACTTTTCTCAGTTATTTTTCACTCTTTATATTGCATAAATTCACTGTTACTTTATTTTATTTTCAATGAAATGAAAAGTCCTAAATAAATTTCTTCCAGTACGTGTATCAATGGCAGACCAAGGAGTGTTTCCTGGGTGGGGCTCTCCTTCAGAAAGTTTTTGAAATTGAAGTCCTAAAGGAAAAACAGCAGTCATGTTTGATGAAATTAAGAAGGGGATTGGGGGCTATTTCTCGGAAATTTCCAAAAATCAAATCCAAAAACGCATTTCAATAATTTGGTTTACATAAAGAGGGTTGGCCTTCATGCTTCTGGGAGGGGCTTAAGCCCCTTAGCGCCCCCCGTAGGTGCACCACTGACATGTATTCAAATATCCTCATACTTTATCCCCACGCATATAAACAGGAAGCTGTTATACATTTTTATTAATTCCGAAAATAATTTTCTAAATTTTGTTCCAACCTGTCACTCAGCCAGATACCAGGATCATGGAATTCGTTATCTCTAAATAACAGAAAAAAGGAATACTGTTAGGAAACGTTGATGTTTTAGGTTTTGTGTTTAAATTTTTATTCGATAATTCCTAAACTCCTCTTTTCCATTTTTAATTTAAAAAATACAAAATGATAGCTCGTGTTGTATTGCTAAACCACCGAAAAATACCCAAGAGATACGAGTTATTGAAATTCGCTGAGCTAAGTTCATTTAAATACTGTCTAAATATTGCATCCTATGTGGGATTAAATACTTTGGAGACAAGCCAGGAATAAATGTCTCTCTATATCCATCCGGTGTGCTACTTTTCCTGACTCAATTTCCATTGCGTTCTATTCTTCTATCTCTGCAGCTTCGCTTATGTGGAAAATGTGAAAGTATCAGACTCGCGATAACATGACTTTTTTATTCTTCGCACAATACTATTTTTATTTTTGAAGAATGAGCTTGCTTTTGTTTAGATGCAGTGTCCTCCTCTCTATCATTTATTATTTTCCATTCTGAAAAAGCTGGGATTAACTAAAATGCGGCATGGCTTGTGTGTACTCATCTTATTCGTTCTACAAGCTTTAATACATCAGTGTACTAGTAGAACGTAATTGTATAGAGCATAATGGATGGTATGCGTTATACATCGTGTATAGACTTTAGTATTTACTTACAATAATAGTATATATTTTTGAGAAAAATAATCAAAAGAGACAAAAAGCTTTCTTAATCTTTTTGTTTATTTATTTAACTTATTCTATACATTATTATATCCAAACAAGTCGAAGATTTGGAAAAAAAAGGCATTCTCTCATAAACTTCTTGTTTATTTCAACAAATACTTATATTTACTTGTTCATTAATGCAACTATAACTAAAATCAATATTAAGTCGTACTCGTAAATTACGAATTAAAGCTGAAAGGTGTTAATAATAGCTGCACAATTTAAAGCAACTTATCAATAATTGATGCATAAATATTACATTTAATTTTGGAACACATAGAGATGCTCGATTAGACAATCCACCCACATCTTCCAGCTGAAAATGAAACATCGCTCTCAGTAATTGAAACAATTTTCGAAGTTTAAAGCAGATTCATTGTAAATTCTTAAGGAGAAGCATTTTGCTTCGCTGGCTCTTTGTTCCCGTGACACTCCGCTATAAATGATAACACTCCTTATTCTGTACCATGTTGCGTTTCCTATACTACCGGATGCGAGACACGTTGCCGTGAACCTGCCCTGAATAATAACGCCAAAATAACCTCTCTCTGATTGCCAAAATTATAACTATTATGCTTAAACTATGCTTTTACTTATGACTTGTAACTACGTTGGTTTAGTACCAGAGATAATATTCCTAGATACGCATGATTTAATGGTGGGTGCTTTATTGATAGTTACTTGCATCCCTGTATTAAAAACCTCATTATTTACATGTTTCTGCTTTTCGGGAAAAATAAAAGAAGTACCGTCATGTAGTACTCATAGTCGATGGAATGAAATGTTATAATAATAACTATTATGCCTTATTGCGCTTTTATTCTGCTTATGATTAGTAACTATGCAGGCTTAGTACCACAAATATTAAATACGACCGACACATAACCGACCGACCGACACGCAAATTCCCCATCTCAATACCCTGCTTTCAAATTTTTAATATTTCGATATTCATTTTATCTTTTCATTTCTTTTTGGCTTTTTTTTTCGGACTTGGCGATATTTTTTTACCTTGGTGATATTTTTTAGATGCATTAAGCCATTTTTAATACTTTTTCGTCTTTTTTTATTTTTAACGGGAAAGTAGGCTAACAACGAAGCAATAAATGAATTTCACGATTTATATACTATCAAAAAGTGTTTAACTAAGTCATTTAAATGACGGTAAAAAGATCAATCTACAAACTTAAATTATATCTGCTATCGTTTATTATAAGAAAACGTAACAGAGTTTCCTTTTTCTGTCCAATTGTTTAAGATACTAAATCCCACAATAATTTAAAACGCATCTGCAATCGGGAAAAAAATCCTTAGATTCTTGTTGAACGTATAAATGTTTTTACTGCTTAATGGAAAGAAAAAAATGGTTCTGTTCTGCAAAAGTAAACAGAAATGCTTTAAATTGTACTAAAGAAACTAAGAGCATGAGAACTAACTTAAACTGGAAAGGTAAAAAATGATTTTGGTTATCTATTTAAGAGCATTTAATTCAAAATATGGTTTTGGGCAAAATACATCTGTAGTAGAGCGGAAAATAGCTTTCCTGCGACTAATAATTTTAAAACGTTATTTCTGCAACACGTATTTTCCGAAAAAGGAATTTACAAAAGATGATTTTTTTTTTTGATGGCGCATAGTACAGAAAATGCAGTTTGCATCATGAAAACTATTTAAACTGCTAAAGTTTTTTTCTCTGTAATGGAATTAAATCTTCTTTTTTATGTTTAAAAAAAGAAATTCTGCTTGCGTTTTAAAAAGAGATGCAACTGTGGTAATCCTGAAATGTTCGATCCTATTGCATTTAAATAATTAATAACAAAAAGCTACTGAAAATATCTTTATTTGGTAGAAATTTAATTTGAAACTCTTTTTCAAAGTCGAAAAAAAAAAAAAAAAAAACATGGACAGTTGCTGTTTGTGAGGCTTGATAGCTTAGCGCAAAAAGAAAGAAAAACGAAAGTAATTGGAATCGCTTGTTTAATAATGACAATATAAACAACAATAATAATTATAAAAAAAACACAACACTAATGACAGCAACAACAATGATAATAATTACAATTACAACAACAACAACAAGAGCAGTAATGACAACAACAACAATAACAACAACACAAAAAATAATGATAACAATAACAATAATAAGAACAAATAATAATAACAACAACACCGTAACGGAGCAGGAAGTTTGAATTTAAAATATAAGTTAAATAGTCTCTTAAATCCGTCACAGAATTATAAAAAAATCAGTAAAGCAATCTAAATTATAGATGCTGTTAGTAACCGTATTTAGAATATGCGTATCGGTCATGCGTCAAAACTTTCGTGGCTGTAACTTCTACACTACAAAAAAAAAAAAAAAAAAAAAAAAAAAAAAAAAAAAAAAAAAAAAAAAAAAAACGAATTCGTAACAAATAATGGTTAGTTAGAGTTCCTGAGTTCAAACAGGAATATATCATAAACACAGGAAAGTTTCCTGCTAAAAATCCGTAATCTTCCTGAAATTAACCGGGAATCTTTATGAAGAATCCAGAAACCTTCCCAATACAGGCCAGTAACGTTTCTGGAATAAATCAGAAGTCTTTATAGGAAATACAGATACGTATATAGTAATAACTTGAGAACCTCCTGATTTCCTACAGTTTTGGATGTCCTTTGCTCTACTGTAGAATTGCCAGCAAATATCGTACTTATTCGCCTGCAAGTTTTGCAAAGCTGCAGCATTCAGACACAACAATTTTGCTCTTGTTTTTTGCTTGTCAAGCTACAACAGTTTTGCTACAACAGATACAGCCAGAGAGGATTCAGCAGCAAAGATTTGATCCCAAACCTATTGCAACTTTTTTTTCCATGACACAAAAAATATATTAAGAGGGAGAAACGTTTACTTTTGCGCAAAAATATAGATGATGAAAGTAAACAATACCTTTTTTACAAGGTAGAAAAGTGTTGAGCTTCCAATGCTGATCAGCAGTAAAGAAATTATTAATTTATCAGTGGGAATAAACGCATATTCAGCACTTAAAAAGCCTTATTAGTTTACCACACAATCATTATACCTTGTAACATAGTGAATATTTACGAATAAAATTTACACTAATGGTCAAAATCTCATTCTTCTTTCAGGAGGAAAAAAAGGTGATTTCTTTAAAATGATCAAGTAACTACTATCCCATCAGGAAATTGTAGCTTTGCCATCTGCACGTATTACTAAATAATATAATTGAGCATTTATTCTAGTCATTTCTGTACACAACAAAACTTTCTTTGTTTCTAAATTATCACGTATTTGCTTAATGTTTGAAATGCGAAAATTATTTTTAAATTTTACCGCGGCAGAATTATTTATTGCATTACGTTACTGACACGTATATCTAAATTGAAATTACTTGTATTATTGGAAAAAGGTACTGGAGATTTAGTTTGTAAATCACTCAGAAACGAAAGTATTTGTTTCGTTTATTAATAAACTGCTTATTTGAAAATCATAATTATTTGCTTCATGTACATAAAGGTTTCTAAGGAAGTTTAATCACGGAACGCGTTCTTTGTCTTTTAAAGGGAGGAGGTTTTATGGAAATGTTTTAACTCACCGCTCGGTTTTGTTCAAAGTAAAATAATGTCAAACACTGAACAATCGTTCGTAATCGGCAATCGAACGTAGTTGGCTGCTTTGCCGAGTATTCAAAATGGGTCGAACTTAGTCGATTATTGCGCGGAGAAAATAGCCTTCAATACTTCTCAATACTTTAAAAAAATTTTTAAAGTAATCTTTGAACAAGAAACCAATTTGAATAAATTTATTTTTCAATGAATGAATATAATTTTCTTCAAAGTAAGTGTACCATGTAGCATGAAAGTGTACTGCCTAAAATAAAGACAAACAATACAAAACTTGCATGAGACTGATTGAAATGTTGACATTGATTCTCACACAGTCTTTGACGTAATAGTATTATGAAGAAATGAATCCGAGTCCTTTTAAATTTTTAGGAAAAAACATGAGCATTTCAGGATTGTCAGGAAAACACTAATTCTTGAGTATGCATATTTCCTCTTACACAAAATAATCCTTCACTTTTTTTAATTATTTCACTTATCACATTTGATATTTAATAAAAATTCCTGTGAGTTTGCTTTGAGTTTTTTTTAAAGCAAAAGTTAAAGCAAAAGTTGATGGTTGAATGTTCTGCTTTAAGTAGACATACCTTTTTTTAGCCTACTTTCCCGTTAAAAATAAAAGAAAGACGAAAAAAGTATTGAAAGTAGCTTAATGCATCTAAAAAATTTCGCCAAGTCCAAAAAATATCGCCAAGTTAAAAAAATATCGCCAAGTCCAAAAAATATCGCCAAGTTAAAAAAATAAAAAGGTAAAATGAATATCGAAAAATTAAAAATTTGAAAGTAGGGTATTGAGATGGGGAATTTGTGTGTCGGTCGGTCGGTCGGTCGGTCGGTCGGTCTGTCTGTCCCCCACTAATAACTTTTGAATGAACATTCCTATTTGGATAAACTTTTTTTTGTTGGAAAGATCTCGGCGAGTACAGCTCATTCCCATATTTGATTTTTCGATTTGAACAATTTTTGGTTAAACTTTGAACCGTTCAAACAGCCTGTCCCGCGATGATAACTTTTAAGTGAACAATTCGATTTGAACAAACTTTTTTTTGTTCGAAATATCTTATCAAGGATACTTCATTCCCGTATTTACATTTCCGATTTGAACAATTTTTCGTTCAACATTGAACCGCTCAAGCAAGCTGTCACCCCTAATAACTTTTGAGTGAACAGTCCGATTTAAATAAACTTTTTTTTTTGTCGAAGGATCTCAGCAAGGATACTTCATTACCGTATTTTGAACATTTTTTCGTTCAACATTGAACCGCTCAAGCAAGCTGTCACCCCTAATAACTTTTGAGCGAACAGTCCGATTTAAATAAACTTTTTTTTTGTTCGAAGGATCTCAGCAAGGATACTTCATTAACGTATTTAAATTTTCAATTTGAACATTTTTTTGTTCAACATTGAACCGTTCAAGCAACCTTTCCCCACCTAATAACTTCTGAGTGAACCATCCGAATGGAATAAACTTTTTTTTGTTTGAAAGATCTCGGAGAGGCTCATTCCCATGTTTCGCTTTTGATTTGAACCATTTTTCGTTCAATATTGAACCGTTCAGAAAAAAATTGAACATTAGCGCCTACGGGGAATTTAAGTTAAATGTTGATCCTGAACTAAAGGTCGGATTTCCTTCAAACTAACTTTGTAAGAAAATGGTTTTGATAAATAATGTTTGTAAAGCACTTTTCTGAATAATCTTCTGTGAGGACTCTGATTCCGACTCCGACTCCGCAAACATGGCGGAAATGCAGGCTCAGAAAAAAATGACTGACTGTGCAGACGATTTTTTGTTTATTTATTAATATGTTGAATTTTATTTATTTATTATTATTATTATTATTATTGGCAGAAGATTTTTTTTGTAACAAAAATGTTTCATTCACGAGGTTATTTTATTCTTTATTAATATTTAACAACTGGCAGCGGATTAAAAGTGAAATTCGAGACATTTTATCAACGGACGAGTTTTTTTTTTCGTTTTTTTTTCTTTCTTTGATAAAATGTGTTTTGATGTACTTTGTACTTTTAATTTTTTTTTTTGAAAACAATTGAGGAATTTTTCTACGAAAGAACTGTAACAGTTACATTCTTTAAAAAGTGCGACAAAACTTTATTTATTCATTTATTTACTTTTTATGTGTCTATTTCATCTGATGAGAGGGGTATATTTTGCTTTTAGAAATCAGCTTTAAGTGCTAAAAAGGTATGTTCGACATAATTTTTAGTCTCAGATAATCAAGAGAATAATGATCAGATGCTAGAATGCCGATGTCGATGTACGGGAAAGTAGGCTCGTTTAGTTCTTGACAGAACTTCTTGTTCAACCTTGAAACATTCTTAACATGTCTATACTTTTCTCGCCCTGCCTTCTGCTTAGTGCTTCAAGATTACTTTCTATTTTTTTAAGAGTAAAAGTCTTGCATTAAGTGATCACTAATAATAATAATAATAAAAAAAAAAAGGAGCTTAAAAGCATCTGCTGGTTATACGCAACTAAGTAAATAATTGAATTTCCATGTCTGCCATTTTGAATTTGTTACTAAGTCCCTCAAAATCATTAACAACAATTTAAAGAAACATCGAGTTAACTATCCTAGACATTAGCACTAAAACTCCAGACATTAACTTTTTTGGTGATGCAGAGTTGTCTATCATGCAATGGCAAAGAAATTCTTTTTAAAGTTAAAAAAAAGAAGAACTATAAAGTATTTTCCAAGTTTTTATATCCTTATATCATCATTTTTTAAAAACATAGGCACAATGTTAGCTAAAGTGATGTAGATGGCTCCGATATCGAAAACTGGAGTCGAAAACTGGGATGCGAGAAAAAAATCAGGGCATTCTGTTGGCTGTAGGGTAGTGCTGCGACATCGATGTCGACGTTTTTCCAACATCGATGTTTTTATTAAGAGCATCGATATTTTCCGCATCGTTGTTTGACGGTCGATGTTTTTCCTACATCGATGTTTTAGGTTCGATGTCGATGTTTTATATTCCAGCAAAGAAAGCCAAAGAAAAATACGAGTATACCATAAGCATACTTATTAAAAAGTTTTCAGCATGAATCAGAATTTTCAATATTAACCCCATTAGGGAAAAAAAATTCTGTGATTTTTTCGATGTTTTGCTCTCGATGTTTCTGAAACATCTCTAATTTGCGTTCGCCGTTTTTTTTTCTGATGTCTTTTAATAATCGTTGTTTCGCATTCAATGTTTTTTTTTTCTTTTTTCGATGTACATTTTACATTTCAGCGAAAAACAACAGAAATTATGCGATAAAAAATATTCATCTTTCTTCAACCACTTACGATGATTTACTGTCAGTGATTTTTAAACATCGTTGTTTTGCATTTGATATTTTTTCGATGATGTTCTACATTTCAGCAAAAAAGGTTTTATAAAAAAAATGCGAAAAAAAAAAAAAGTTGCACAGTCAATCAACAGTTGTAGTATACACTGAAGTGACAAAAGTCATGGGATAGCAATATGCAAATTTTCAGATGGCAGTAGCATCGCATAGAACAGGTATAAATGCGCAGTGCTTTTACAGAGCTTTCATTTCTGTTCAAGTTATTCATGTGAAGAGGTTTTAACGTGATGATGACCGCACGACGTGAATTAACAGACTTTGAACGCGGAATGTTAGTTGGAGCTAGACGCATGGGTCATGCCATTTCGGAAATCGTTAGAGAATTCAACATTCCCAGATCCACTGTGTCAAGAGTGTGCCGAGAGTATGAAATTTCAGGCATAACATCCCACCATGGACAGCGCAGTGGTCGACCGCCTGCACTTAAAGATCGAGACCGGCGACGTCTGCAAAGAGTCGTAAATTCTAACAGACAAGCAACACTGCGTCAAATCACCGTAGAAATCAATGTGGGACGTACAATGGACGTGTCTGCTAGAACTGTGCGGAGAAATTTGGATTTCTTGGGCTTTTCCAGCAGAAGACCGACTCGAGTGCCTTTACTGACAGAACGACATCGCTTGCAGCGACTCTCGTGGGCACGTGAGCATATCGGTTGGTCCCTAGATGAATGGAAAACCGTGGCCTGGTCCGATGAGTCACGATTTCAGCTGGTAAGAGCCGATGGTAGGGTTCGAGTGTGGCGCAGACCCCACGAAGCCATGGACCCAAACTGTCAGCAAGGCACTGTTCAAGCTGGTGGTGGCTCCGTAATGGTGTGGGCTGTTTTTTCATGGCATGGACTTGGTCCTCTAGTGCGACTGGACCGAACATTGACTGGAAATGCTTATGTGCAGCTACTTGGAGATCACTTGCAGCCATTCATGGACTTCATGTACCCAAACAACGATGGGATTTTTATGGATGACAATGCGCCATGTCACCGGGCCACAACTGTTCGCAATTGGTTTGAAGAAAATTCTGGACAATTCCAACGAATGATTTGGCCACCTAGATCGCCCGACATGAATCCCATTGAGCATTTATGGGACACCATCGAGAGGTCTGTTCGTGCCCAAAATCCTGCCCCATCAACGCTTTCACAATTATGGACGTCTATCGAGACAGCATGGCTCAATATTCCTGCAGAAGACTTCCAACGACTTGTTGAGTCCATGCCACGTCGAGTTGTTGCACTTCGCCGGGCAAAAGGAGGGCCGACACGATATTAAGAGGTATCCCATGACTTTTGTCACTTCAGTGTATATCTCACTGATAAAAGTTTTCTTAATTGACATCGATATCTTGCGATCGATTTTTTTCCTGGAGACAAAAGATATATCTAATTGAGTGATATAAAAGGCGCTTGTAATGGAAGTAACTGAATAACTGTACATTCAAATGTGTAAGTAACAAAAGAAAAAAAAAGTTCGATGTTTTGAACATCGATGTTTTTTGGTCGATGTATCAATAACATCGATATCCTTATTTTCCAACATCGATGTCTTGAAACAGCAATGTTTTGCCTTCGACGTCGCACCCCAACTGTAGGGTTTTGTCATTAACAACGCGTTTGAAAAGTAGACCCCAATATTGACGCATCAAAGGAAATATTAATGAATGCGGTACATTATGGACCGCAACGATATGAGGGGTAATACCTAGCTCTAGGAACGATGGAATGGGAATTTTGAAGGTCAAAACCCCAGAACCCTTTATTAATACGTTTTTATTAGTTTCACACGTGGGTTTGTTTGTTTGTATCTACACTGGCGGAAAAAAAATCCCAACACCAAGAAAAAATTGCCGTAGAGTAATGAAATTTGGGTAATGCAATTGTCTAGTTAATATGTTTAATTGATTAAATGTACAAGATCACTGGCTAATTTAAGCTCAAGAAAATGCTGTGCAAATGTGAAATTATGTTAATTTAATAGAGGGTGTAACCTCCAGAATTTTGAAGGCAAGCCTGCAAGCGTGCATGCATTATGTCATACAGGTGCCGAATGTCACTTTGTGGTATGGAGTTCCATGCTTGTTGCACTTGCTGTGTCAATACTAGGACCGTCATTGCTGACTGTGGATGATGCTCGAGGTGCCATCCCATGATATCCCATACGTTATCAATTGGAGACAGACCTGGTGATTTTGCAGGTCATGGTAACATGTCAGCACTCTGTAGAGCACATTGCGTTACAGCAGCGATGTGAGGGCGAGCGTTATCCGGTTGGAAAACGCCCCCTTGAATGCTACTCATGAAGGGCTGTACTACTGGTTAAATTAACAGACTGACGACAAATTTTCAGTCAGTGAGTTTGGGATAACCACAAGAATGCCCCTGCTGTCGTAGGAAATTGCTCCAGAGACCATAACTCCAGGTGTGAGTCCCGTGTGTCTAGGCCGTAGACCGCTTGGATGCAGGCGGTCCCCTGGCCTCCTTCTGACCAATATACAGCCACCACTGGCACTAATTCAGAATCTGTTTTCATCAAAAATTACAACAGATCTCCACTCCGACTTCCAGTGAGCTCTGTCGTGGCACCACTGCCGTCGGAAAAGGCAATGGTTTGCAGTCAATGGAATACCGGCTACAGGCTGCCTGGCTCGGAGCTGTCCTTGAAGTAAACAGTTTCTTACCGTTCCTTGGGTCACGACGGTACCAACTGCAGCTCGAATGTCAGCCGCAGATGCAGTACGATGCGCCACAGCCGTACGCAAGATTCGGCGATCTTCCTTCTCAGTCGTGCCACGTGGCAGCTCGGAACTCGATCTTCTTGAGGTAGTACCATCCCTTGCCCATAGCTTCCAATAATCATGCATGGTGGAAACATTCCCACCCAAGTCTTTCTGCAATATCGCGAAATGAAAATCCACCTTCTCGTAGCCAAATTGTACGACCTCGTTTAAACTCGGTGAGCTGTTGATAATGGCTTCTTCGTCTCCTTAAAAGGTATTCCTGGCTAACATGAACGCAATTCGTCCAATTTCACGGAAAAATAATACACATGAGCTTCACAACACGCTTTTAAAACAAGCCTTATTTGCATGTTCTGAGTGACGCCAGCTGCGCCACACTTATGCGCGGAGCACGAAATTTCAATCGATGTCATCTTTCAGTTGTATAAACACGCCTACCAAATTTCGTTTATCTAACACAAGTCTTTCTTGGTGTTGGGATTTTTTTTTCCGCCAGTGTATGTATGTAACTCTGAATAAAAGATAAAATTCACGTTCTCTGCAAATATAAAAGTAATATATTTAATTCTAATATTAATACTAAAGGCTAAACTATATTACATGTTGATGTATTGTAAGTGCATGTAAACTTTGCTGATATTCAACAGTTTTCTGAAAATCAGAGGTAAATCAGTTAAAATATTCTGAAAATATAGTTTAACCTTTAGTATTAATGTATATTATACTCAATACTATCCTACAACTTAATGAGTTTGATTAACTCTAAAAGCGTATTTTTTAGTTTTTTTAGAACTATATATTAAATTATTATTTTAAGTCCTAGTTCGACGATTCATGCCCATGGAATTACTGTTATGACCAAATCCTCAACCACCAGAAAGTAAACTCTGATTAAGAGCAAGAATCTGAGAAACTGTCCCGCCTAGCATTATGAGGTGATTCATGACGTCTCAGATTTTTCCCAAAAAATTACAAAATGTTTATTATCTTATTGAAAGACCAAATCCAGAATGTTTTGCTCTAAAGTTGAGTTGTTTAGTTTTTATGGATCCCTAAAGGTGAAGGTGCGGCATCAAAAACTGAGCGGATTTTCAAGACATATGGAAGTTGCTGTGAGCCAAACCAGTAGCTGGTGAACTCCAATTTTCTTTTTGTATATGGAATACAGAAGGTTCAAACTTTATAAAATGAATGTTGAATTTGAGGTAAGTTGTTGCCGAAAGGTCAGTGAAGGCCCTCAAATCAAGGCATTTTTGACGTTTTTCAGCATTTTTGAGGTCCAAACACAGCTTGAACATTTCAGTTGCTGCGGTAAAAGTAGTGTCGTTTTAAAGACCAGTGTAAGCACTTTAAAATAATGTATAAACAACCGAGGAAAGTTCAATGTGCTTTTAGTTGCGTAAAACAGAAATATGAAAAATGTCATATTTTACCGATATTCAAACGGTCATAACTTCCTCTGCCAACAACATATTGAAATAGTTTTTTTGCCAATGTCATACTCTATTCTTTGTCTTAACAGAACAGTTGAGTCCTTTGAGGCGAAATGTTAAAAATTTTTTTTACAAAAAATGCACATTTTCAAATGTACATTTTTTGTAAAAAATTTTTTAACATTTCGCCTCAAAGGACTCAACTGTTCTGTTAAGACGAAAAATAGAGTATGACATTGGCAAAAAATATTTCAATATGTTGTTGGCAGAGGAAGTTATGACCGTTTGAATATCGGTAAAATATGACATTTTTCATATTTCGGCCTTACGCAACTAAAAGCACGTTGAACTTTCCTCGGTTATTTATACATTATTTTAAAGTGCTTACACTGGTCTTTCAAACGACACTACTTTTGCCGTGGCAACTGAAATGTACAAGCTGTTTTTGGACCTCAAAAACGCTGAAAAACGTCAAAAATGCCTTGTTTTGAGGGCCTTCACTGACCTTACGGCAACAACTTACCTCAAATTTAACATTCATTTTGTAAAGTTTGAACCTTCTGTATTCCATATACAAAAAGAAAATTGGAGTTCAGCAGCTCTTGGTAAGAGTTTTGGCTCACAGCAACTTCCCTGTCTTGAAAATCCGCTTAATTTTTTATGCCGCACCTTCACCTTTAGGGATCCATAAAAACTACACAACTCAACTTTAGAACAAAACATTCTGGATTTGGTCTTTCAATAAGATAATAAACATTGGGTAATATTTTGGACAAAATCTGAGACGTCATGAATCACAGGCGTGACACTCTCTCAGATTCTTGCTCTTAAAAGCAATAAAAGCAATAACAACGTTATAAAAGCATAAACACGCAGGAATGTTGTAGACACGTGTTTCGGCTTTACAAGGAACGCCTTTTTCAATGTAAAAAAAAAAGGTGAGCTTATGGATGCACTGCACAGACATCCGCTCTAGTGCAGTCACGAAGTTGAAAATCGTCCTCATTTCCTCATAACGACGGAAATGCCCAAGTCGAAACATATTAAAGTTGTACGGAAAAAGAAGGGGATGGGGGGGGGGGGGAGAAAGAGTGAATATTTTTTGCGATAAGATCAGCAAAAAAAAAAAAATATTTATTAATCTGGAAAGTTTTTTTAAAGATTTTTTCTTTTACCAATGCAAGGCTGTAAAGATAATGTGTACTTCTCTACTAATACAGACAACATATAGTAACTTGACATCACGTTTTGAAAGGCTGATCTCTGAAGAAACCCATTTATTACTTATACTGTTTTGGTTTTTACAAAATTAAAAATATATACCGTTATCTCAGTGTTATCTATGGTATACAGCAAAATTACGCAATCCCCGAAAATTTAATTGGAAGAGCCAAGGGTTATGTGTAAAAGCATCAATTAAACAAGTGTAGCATTCTTCAATATTATTGGAATTCCAAGCATTCCTGTTATTCCCCGTCCAATAAATTTTTCCTGTTTTTTTTGAAATGAAAGCTTTTTTTTCTTTATTGTTAATTGTTTCGTGTTCCAAACTCATTTACACTCAGTTTTTTTTTTTGTTTTTTTATTTTCTATTTTACCATTAAAAATACATTTTTTCATTTTTAAATGCTCGTATTCTTGCTTCTTTCTTGTTTGCATGCATTGTAATGCACCAAGTTGTTTTGAACATGTGCGCTAGAGATAGCATAACGTTACTGTCTGATATTCTTAGGTAAAACCTTCCGCACATTTACGTATGCGTCAGGTCTTCTCTGATCTCCTTTAAAAAATGGGTGTTAGGTAAGATAACAATAAGGGAAAGAATAATAAAGAGCATTTTGAACTGCATCATAGTATCGTACAACGTGGAACGATTCTAATTTCAAATGCATAGTTTAGTCGAATATGTCAAAAGGATATAGCAAATGCAAGGTTTAAATTGAAAACTTCTGAAAGATATCACCCGCAACACATCTACCTTTTTTTAAGTGGAACTGTTTGCGAATGCTAGGCGCGGCTTTCTTGGACGAACATCAATTTGGTATTTGTTGTTGGGATCGAGCATAGCGCTCTTAAAATTTTAGCTAGTAGAAACAATTGTTTTCAAGTAAGAAGTATTTTTTACCCACGTAATACTAAATCCTTGAAGACGCCATAGTCCGGCTTGTATTTAGAAGAATCGACATGAAAAAGTTTTACTATTCTAGAATACAACTTAACTTGACACTGAACGTCACTACGGGCGGAGCCAATTAGAGCTCACAAGCAGTTAGCGATCTCCTCTAATTCGCCAAGTAGGCTGTGACGTTTTATCTAGCTCGTTTTTCATAGGCTAACGTCACGCAAACGTCACGCTGACGTCACGATGTTTTTGTCAAGAAAGGTTGCAGTGTAGTATAGATCTAAAATGTATATCAACCTATAAGTATAATCGATTAAATAATGTATTTAAAATATACTTCAGGGAATTGACGATTACTGATGATGATGACATAGGTATAGAAATTCAAAGTATTAAAGTCAGATGTAGGTCTTTTTAGCAGAAAACTTCTTGAAAAAACTAAACCTAAACTAAGAATTCTCTCCCCCCCCCCCCAAGTCTCCAAATTTGTCGAATGAGCAGACCTCTCCCAGTAAAAATATTTTTGATTTTCTGCAAGGCTCTAGTATTCATAATCACTTAAAAGCTTTTTTCTCATGAATACTATGGCATTTTTTCTTGCACTTTTACTACAGATTACTAATGATTTTTAAAATAAATTTTTTGTGCACCTAAAACTACTAAACTGCCCATTTTTAAGACTCAAGTTTGACTTGATTCCTACTTGGGTAGAGTAAGACTCAAGTAGGACTCAAAACCAAATTGAAATAAGCATTTACTAATGGAAACAATTGCGTTTCACAAGTATCGCTTTTTATTTCACTACAGCCATGCCTTTTCTAATTCAGAAGGATCTTCTTTTATTATTCAAAAAACAATTTTAGCAAATATTTCAAATATTTAGTTCTTTACTATTTCGTAAGCAATGTTTAGAAGGATTTAAAAGCAATTGTTTTAATTTCATTTCGCTTAAACTTTCACTTTCAGAAGAAAATAACTCTCTGCAAAACAATTAAATTTTGAGATTGTCTTCTTCCAAGTTAATCTGACTTAAGCCTCAGATAAAGCTTGTTTAATGAATGATGAAAATTTATGGTCAACTAAAACTCGGTGCAATGGTATGGTACATTGAATTAAATGATAATTGCTTAGTTTTTTAAAGTACATGTTTTATGTCCGAGGATGTTTTTAGAAAATAAAAAATGCTGATAAGAATTTGAAGTTTTCATCTTTCTTACTAGCTTATATCCCGTTGTTTCCCGGGCGCTTATTAATACAACATAGTTCTAAAAAAATATTTGAATGAATTCGATCCACATGGGCATACGTATTTCATGCTAAAAAGAAATCGTTGAGTTTTAAATTGACAATTCATTGTTAATCGTAATCTTTGTTTAAAAATACTCATATTTAAATGCGTTAAATTTTATCAGTTTGTATGTTTAAAGTGTTATCTCTTGTACTCTATCTATTCAAAATGGAAATAAAATTTCAATGCGAATTGCCTATGTGAATTCTAGTGCATCAAGGAATCTCTGTGCCAAGTTTAATGAAAATCCGACGAAAACTGTGGATTTGTAGAAGGAACAAACACACAAGCAAACATACATTCATTTTTATGTATATATATATATACATTTTTTAAATGTAGCTTATAATAAAATACACAGTCAAATAACTAATGTAATTATTTATTAAATACAAACTTACATTATTTTGTTGTACAACGTCTTCTGATGGCAGTAACTGTCGTGCAATAATAAAGATTTATTATTATGTGCAACTTTTATATACTTGTATTAATTTGCAGTATTTAAATATAGTATCTATAAAAGCTTGATAACATTTAAATCTTGAAAACCATAAAAATTAATAATAAAAAATATTAAAATCGAAGCACTGCGTATCCTTTTGTGACGAAAAACATAAATTATCTAAATATTTTGTGTCTACCTTCCAGCACAAACGATACACTTCAAAATCATTTCTTTAAAAGTTACTTAACTGTGCAGCATTTTGCATAGTCAGCTCTTTGTGCTTTCGGAACTAAGCTATAAATGATATTTCCCTTATTCTACGTTCTCTTGTGTTGAGCTTCTCACCCTGCAAGACACGTTGCCGTGAAACCCGATCTGAATAATAATTTGTAAACACACTCCCTCCATTTGCGAAGCTATGCAACTCTCTAAACTCCACTTTGTCCGACATCGCTTGAATAAGTATACGTGTATATATAACGCTCTTGAACATTACGTTGTTATAATGAACCATGACTTACACACTTTACTCGTGGAAACGTTTTGTAAGTGAGATTTCACAATTTTATTTGTTCTCATTTAAATAGTGTTTACACATTATAGGTTGTTTTTGGCTATAAATTTTTTTTTCGGTAATGTGGTGGACGCCGGTTAGTTGAATCAGTGGTCAATTGAATCTGCTACTTTTATGAGTCAAATCCTCAAAACAAGCACAAAGTCCAGCTTAATCGAATTAGCCGCTTGGTTGAACCAAAGCTGTTTAAAGCAAATGTGATTTTTTAAACGGCGGGTCACTCACAGCTTGTTTCAAAAGCTAGCTTTCAGAAGAAAAATATTAAAAAAAAAAGGAAAACTCCCCCACGTAGTACAGCCATTATTTATGGTCACTTTTAATAAGTAACACTTTCAGGTAACTTGAAAAAAGTAGGAAACATACGGTTAAAAACAAAAAATATTTTCATTCAAAAGCTACACATTTTGAGGAATTTCCCGTATGCAGTCTTAAAAAAAACAAACTGAAGTATTTTTCAGATTTGTATTCTAACAAGTGTTTACTTAGTGTAACGAGTCAGTAGCACCTTCAAACTTTCTTAAATGACGATTCCAATCTTGATGAAAGCACAATAAATTTATTTACATCTATTTACAGTTATATTAAAATTAGAGCAGGTAACAATTGCTAAACCGCCAGCAATTAAGCAAATATCAATAATCACAGTTCACTCAACGTTAAACCATGCATTGAAATCCAAATGCGTAAATATTACGCAGCACAAGGGCAAGTAAATACAAACCTCTTTTATACAGCACACCGCTGTTAAGACGAGACGAAGTTAAAGAATAGAGTGTCGCAGGCTTTTTCCTTTTAAGGACGTAACAAGATCCTTCCCGTTGATTCAAGAATTATTTTCCACATTCAAGAATTTTCTTGGGGGAATTATATACAAATTGCAAGTATGTGTACAAGGGGGTTGTCCTTCAATGCTGATAAAAAAATTTTATTCCGTTCCGAATGAAGCCAAATGTCGCCGAACCTGCCGACGCCCAGTGATATCTCGCCAAATATGATGCAAAGCAGTAAAAACTACTTATAGGTAAAGTTACAATAGAACTGCGATGATTTAAAGTGTTTACTTATCGAATTAACACCAAATTTGACAAATAAAGAATAAAGCAGCATAGAAATTACCATCATTTACTAAATTTGTAGCATTATATAAAACCGTTTATTTCAAAAGCACGCTGAAATCACTTTTTGAAACAATAGGTAAATGCAAAAAAAAATATTTTTGGAAAAAAAAATAGAACCGACTTCAGTTGGAAATTGCTCTAAAAAGTAAAAAATAATTTTTTTCTTTGAACACCATCGAAACTAATTTTAAACATAAGTTTTGAAGTCGGCGCAAAAACGATAGGTAAAATGATATTTAACCATATTTTGCCAACATTTTTTCAAAGAAACCATTGAAAATTAAAAGCAGAATATTTGTACCATTACACGAATGTGTGGTAATCAATGAAATGACTCCATTAAAATTTATATTTATAGTTGAATTGTAGTTGCGTATGATTCTATACATTGTTTTTGCGCCGACTTCAAAACTTATGTTTAAAAGTAGTTTCGATGGTGTTCAAAGAAAAAAATTATTTTTTACTTTTTAGAGCAATTTCCAACTGAAGTCGGTTCTATTTTTTTTCCAAAAATATTTTATTTCATTCTTTTTAGTGTAAATGCACTTAAAATAATCAAAATATAGTTAAAAAACCATGCAGCTGTTCAAAAAACTTGCAGACCTGGACTCGATCTCATTCCATCAGGAACTTCAACCCGACGCTTTTAACCACTTGACCATCGGGTCGCTCATTGAAGTAAGGATTTACGATAGCACATATTGTTTTTAAATAACATGAAATTTTAGTTTTTCGATCATAACTTTTTTTCTAGTGAACAAATATCGTCATATGAATACATGGTACCTAAGTTAACCATCTCCTATCGATTTAAAAAAAATCGTCCAAATCGGTTCAGTAGATCAGATGTTATGTGCGAACAAACAGACAAAAAAACATACGCTTTGAATTGAGAACCTCCTCCTTTTTTGAAGTCGGTTAAAAATTGAAAGTAAAAGTAAGTAATTTGAATTGTGGGAGAAGGAGTTAGAGTAAGACTTGGAAAATTGGTGCAAGTTTTTGCTTTTCATGGAAAATAATTTTCAACTAAAGTGGACTCTTTAGCTTTTTTCAAACACCACAAATCAAAATCTTATTTTTTAAAAATGTGTGTCACTTTAATGATCGTTCATACCCCCCCCCTCGCAGTGCAAAAAACATTACACAGCAGATTTTTCCCAATAACTCAACACTCATGGTGTTTGATACATTTTATTTGTTTGTAATGATGTTTTTTGGTCACAACCAATATGAAAATCACAAAAAATAGTTACTTTAATTTTTAACATATATTTATCATCTTCAGAATTTTTGACTTTTAATTTTACCTTGAATTTGACGTAAATGCAAGGTATAAAATACAGAATTTTATAAAGGTACAAAAATTAACATAATATAATTGATTGTGTATATAATTTTTGAAAAAATAATATAGGTGCCGCAAATCAAAAACCATTTATTGCCACAATCGATTCAAAGCCCTCAAAAATGGCGCAAACGTTCATAAGAAAATTCTACAGCATCGAAGGACCCCATTGCCAATTTTAACAAAGATCTGACCAAAACTGTCATTTTGAACTATAAAAAAATATGGGGCACATTCCCATGGGAGGATGTACCTGCATAAGGACATTACAATCATTAAAATCATTAAAAAAAAAAACATGCAGCTATTCGAAAAAATCCTTGCAGACCTGGACTCGATCTCATCCCATCAGGAACTTCAACCTGACACGCATAACCACTTGACCATCGGGTCGCTCATTGAAGTAAGGATTTACGATAGCAGATATTGTTTTAAATGACATGAAATGTTAGTTTTTCGCTCATAACTTTTTTTCTAGTGAACGAATATCGTCATATGAGTACATGGTACCTAAGTTACACCATCTCCTATCAATTAAAAAAAAATTGTCCAAATCGGTTCAGTAGATCAGATGTTATGTGCGAACAAAAAAAAAAAAAGTATACGCTTTGAATTGAGAACCTCCTCCTTTTTCGAAGTCGGTTAAAAAGAAGAAGATATATCTTCGATAATAAGATATTTATGTAGCTCAAAAAATGTACTGTATTAGTTAATATGTTCTCGAAGTAGCTGGTGTTTAATGCATAGAGAAAAAAAAATAGTAGACTGGTTTTAGATAAAAGAATAATTACCCAGGCTGTTATATAAGAATCAATAATTACTCGTAGATAAATGAATAGGATTAAAATTTAACATAACTAAAACATAAAACACCTTGTACATTACATAATATACATTAAGCGAGACGTATTAAAAAGGCTTCCAAAAGAGTCATTCTTCTCCAGCGAAAAGCATTCTATTAATTTTAATCTGAAGCGTAATTAATTATTCAAAATCTTTTGAATTTTAAAAAGACTAGAAAGTTCTAGCTTAAAAAAAACTCCCAGGAAACTGTTAAGGTAAACACTCTATTGTTGACAAATAGAAGGCTCAAAATCTCATCATAAATGAAAGAAAAACTGTATCAATAAACCTAGCAATAAATTACACTCAGTTAAAGAAAACTAGCAACGACACCCGACTTCAGCCATTATTTTTTAATCTCAAAGGAAAACGACAACAAAAAGATGCATTAACAGCGGTGTGCGCTCACTTCATGCCAAGCTCTATAAAGTCATATCTTGCTATGAATAAGTAAACAATGAACAAAGGGTACTCGGTGGGAAAACCTGCCGTAAGCAACTGCCAGGGCTCAGGCTGCCGTGATCGATTCGCGCGTTGTGATAAAAGCGAAGGGCAGCATTGTGTTATGACGTATGCTATCACGAATTTGTGATAGCTCTTCCGAGGTTGGGGTTTTATTCTTTCATAGGCTTTTATGTCTGTGAGGGATGAGTTGAATGCGAATTTATCAATTTCGGAAGATTTTTTTTCTGTGGAAAAATTAACTTACAAAAAAAGCTTGAATAAGTTTCTGACAGATTAAAGTTTTTGTAATCAAGTATTGCTTCCACTATACTTCGTATTTCTCAAAGCTGCACTTTTGCATATTATTTCAGTTTATTTTTCAAATTATTGATTCATACTAAATATTATACTAAAGTGAGAGAGAGAGAGAAAGAATTTTGTAATTTAACAAAATTTTAGTTGAATTACTCTCTAAGTAGATTTGTCAAATGTATTGAGAGAAAAATAGTTTGTAGACAAGTTTCAGCTAGAAAAAAAAAAAAAAAAAAAGGTACCACTAGGTTGTTATATAAGGATAAATTAATACACAAAATAAATAAATGATAGTAAAACATCAGCAAAACTCAAACATAATATATATTGCACGTTACATAAAACACATTGATCGACAACGTAATAAAGAGCTTATAAAAAGAGTCATTCTTCCCCAACGAAAAGCATGCTATCAATTTTGATCTGAAGTGTAATTTATTATTGAAATTCTTTACATTTTAAAAAAGACTAGAAAGTGTAAGTGAAAAAAAAAAAAAAAAACTCCCAGGAAAATGTTAAGGTAAACACTCTATTGTTGACAAATAGAAGGATCAAAATCTCATCATAAATAAAAGAAAAACTGTGTCAATGAACCTAGCAATAAATTACACTCAGTTAAAGAAAACTAGCAACGACACCTGACTCCAGCTATTATTTTTTTTAATCTCAAAGGAAAACGACAACAAAAAGATGCATTAACAGCGGCACAGTGTGCGCTCACTTCATGCCAAGCTCTATAAAGTCATATCTCGCTATGAATAAGTAAACAATGAACAAAGGGTACTCGGTGGGAAAACCTGCCGTAAGCAACTGCCAGGGCTCAGGCTGTCGTGATCGATTCGCGCGTTGTGATAAAAGCGAAGGGCAGCATTGTGTTATGACGTATGCTATCACGAATTTGTGATAGCTCTTCCGAGGTTGGGGTTTTATTCTTTCATAGGCTTTTATGGCTGTGAGGGATGAGTTGAATGCGAATTTATCAATTTTGAAGGATTTTTTTGCGGGTGGAATAATAACTTTAAATACAATATATAAAAAATGTTTTTCTTTTTAAATCTAAAGGCTATTTCTATCAGTTTGATTTGCACTAAAAGGTATGAAACAGAATAATGATTTTATTTCTTGATTACAATTCTCAAAAATTTCAGTTGATCTTAATATATTTATATTTAGATAAGTGCTAAGGTTACCGATAATGAATAAATTAAAATTGAGAGAAAAGAAATATAGGCGGTGTAGTTAAAGCTATTCTGACTAAGCAGTATACCGTCTATTTCTTCGCTCAAATTTTTAATTTAAATTTTACTGGCTGCTTTAGAGTTAGCCTAAAATAAATATATTAAGGTAATTTGAAAATTTTAATGATTGTAATTTAGTAATCAAATTCTTATTTTATTTCATTTTTTTAGGGCGAACAAAGCTGATAAATATTTTCTCAAATATAATTTTCATATATGAATTTAAAGTTATGAAACATTAGTTCTGAAATTTATTCATGGTTTTGGAAATTTAAAACATAAATTAAAATAAATAAAAAAGTAAATAAATAATATAAATGTACTGCGCATGAAGAGAGAATAGCTTATATTTACCGTTGATCTGCTCTAAATAATGCAACTTTGTATGCTCGAATTCCAAAGCAATTTTGAATAAGAAAATAGAGAAAAAAGAAACAATTGATTCAAGTCAGGTTATCGGTGTGAAACACCGATAACATGACTTGAATCAAAGAGTGATTTTAAAGTTTGCACTATTTGAAAAGCTTAAAATGCCCAAAATCAAAATACATGCCTGCTTAAGGTAAGCCTCTAAATTAGTTTGTTGAATTTATTAACAAAAGTATTTAATTGTTGTCAACAGTAATGAAAAGCGATAGTGGTTATAAATAACCACTATCGCTTTTCATTACTGTTGACAACAATTAAAACGCGGAAGTACTATTACATTTCATTGCTTTTAGCAACAATTAAAAAGCCGAAGTAAAATGTAAACATCATGACAAAGAAAGTAATCTAAAAATTAGCCTTTAAGAGAGCTTGAATTCTTTTCTGGTAATTTAATTTTTTTTTACTTTTGCAATCCAGAATTACAGCCGAGTGAGTAGATTATTCTTCCAAAATTTTTAATTTTGACATAAATTTTAGTTTGATTTTTCAGACCTTTGACTTATTTTCAGATTAAGCACTGTTACTAGTTTATAGCCTTTGTATATCGTGGCAGTTCATAATGTCACTAGGATGCTAGTTAAAAAACTAGCATCCTAGACTGTTTTGAAAACTGTTTTTGCTCATGCGAGCTGTATTTTTTGAAATGAAGAGACGATAAGAAACTAGCTTTTTTTATGCATTATTCTAGAAATTAAAATTCCAGATACAAAGATTTGATGTTCAAACTGTATTATCATTCATGAAATGAAGTATCAACGGGCACAGATCTGAGGAATATTGTGGGACTTAGAAATGAATTTGTATTATGTTTTCTAAATGTCAACCTCTGCAGCAAATCAAATCCCGGTTATAAATAGTTACATTTTGGAAATTGTTACCAATATTCGGTGCACTATTTATTTTTGACAAGTTTTTATGCTTAAAAACTAAGGATATAAGCCATATAATATTAGAGACTAGCTGCGTGTCCTGGCTCTGCCCGGTATACCTTGAGAATAAAATTTATATCAAGTAATGCGTGCCTATAAAAGTCCCGATTAGATTAAAGTCGACATTTTGCTCAGTACGAAAAATGAATCAATCGCCAAAAAAGTGTTAAGTTCCCGCTACAGGAAAAGCAAAAGCAAGAATTTTATTTGTTTATGTTCAAGAACAAAATGGCAACACCTTTTTGTTATCAATAATTTATTTCACGCGATTTAATTTTATTCACGCTCGTGCAGACGATTTTTATAAATTCAATTTAAAATGGAAACCTCCAAATTTTCAAATGCCCATATCTTTCTTCAGGGTGGAAATATCAATTAGTGGTTTTGAAAACCCTCAGGAGGAAACCCTCCTAACAGGTATTTTTTGCGTTCTTTCGAATGAGACCAAGATCGAGAAGATCCGATAAGTATTACGCCAGATAGAGCCATTTTGAAGTCCTTTACTCGAAATTCGAACGGATCGGTACTTTTTTCCTACTCAAAAACCACCGTATAATCCTTCCCAGGTTCCCAAGTATCTACCTGCCAAATTTCGTCCAGATACGACGTACACTGTGGATTTGTATAAGGTACACACATACATATAAACATATATATTCTTTGTTTTATTATTTGGATTTGCAACTCGTATCTTTGCATGCAAGCACATTAATTCCTTTCTATGCAATGCCTACTAAAATACCTCTATGGCTGGGAAATGCTTTGTATGTATCTGCATATTTGAGTTATGCATTGCAGGATGTTTGTTAGTAATTGAATCTGAACACGTAAAATCATGCTTACGTTCTGGAAAACTAAACATTTGGTGAGCTCTTCAACTTTACAAACACATAAATCTGCAGAAAATGTAACTGAAGAATATAAGTGATAAACGTTGGATAATATCAATTTAAGATTGTTAACCATCAGGGGTCATGCTTCAGTACTAGAAACATTCGGATGTAAGGTATAATTTCAAAGATATATTTTAACCACTAGGGTCAGGTGGGGTAAAATGGGTCGAAAAAGAGAAATTTTGCAATTAGGCTTTGACAGCAAAACATATATTGATTCAACCAGTGAATAAACAGATCAGGATATGCAAATGACTCTTCCTCGTGACATTTAAGGTGAAATATCTCTGAAAAACCGAAATATTAATACTGATAAATAAGTTATTAAATGCGTTGTCAATGACTCATTTAACCCCATAGTGAGGGGTAAAATGGGTCACTAATTGGGTAAAATGCGGTGTGCTTTAAGGGATTTAATTTCAGGATTTATTGAACAGTAACTTTATACTTTTGTACATTAATGATAAAATAATTAATATATAAACATTTCTAGAAAGTAATATTGTCCTCCTGATTCCTCCCAAGGCCAGGAATGTCTAGCACTGTTTACGATGCATCATACTTCCAAACGACATATCTCTCCTGAAACAAAAAACCTTCACTGTATTTTGAAGTTTTATTGCACGTTATTACATTGCGTTACTACATTGCGTCGAAGAATGATGGCATGAAAATATACTTTTTTGACATTTTCGCCAAACGACTTAACTTCCCATTTTACAACTTTTAAAGTTTGCTATCAATGCACTTTGATCCAGTTATTAATTTATTTTAAACAAATGGTTTATTTATTATTTATCGAGTTTTAGGTCTCTGTGTTAGTTTAATTGTTTTTTTTTCATCTCTTTGGACTTTTTCAATTTGCAATCTTTTCAATATTCTCGAGCTTGTTCAAATTTAATATAATTATTTGCACTATTTGCTTATAGATTTGTATATCACAAAAGAATGACAAAGCAATATATTACTTGTTTTAAATTAGTACATTCGTACATAATTACAGAACATGAGTTAGAAAGCAAAAAATATTTTTAGCTCTTTAGTATTTCTAAGCCTAACGTAATGCGAAACAAGACCCATTTTTCTCCACGCATGCTTTAATACCTTGAAAAATTCATTTTTTCTGTTTTTTCTCTAACATTTTAGGAATTTATCCCTGAAAATGTCCTCTATGCAGCAGGTTAAAAATTAATGTGTATTTTCATTTAATTTTCTTTAAATAAAAAAAGAGTCAAGATTCTATAATTATGAAAAACACTTAATTGCGAGTACCTGCAACTTTAAAGTAGAAGTGGCACCTTATTTTACATATAAAATATTGCCTGGTGCCAATAATACATCTAAATGACAATGCAGAAAGAAAATATCAGTTGTACAATTTTTAAAGAATTTTCTAATAAATATGGCTTATTTTACCCCTTGACCCATTTAACCCCACTTGACCCTATTCACTGACATTCTAACTTTTCTATGTTTAATTAGAAGAGAAATGAAAGGAAGATTTTACTCCTTAAAGAGATTAACCTTTCTCCTACTTCTAAGAATCTGTTATATAAGACGTGAAGCGTGTGATAAGAGATTACTCATTTGATGATTTATACATAGCAGCGATTTAAAAAAAGTGTAAAATGCAGCTTGATGTGTTTCTTTGTTTTTATTTTAACTTATTAATAGTTTTGTTTATAAAGCAAGAATTGGACAATTAAAACATCTGCACCCGAAAAGCATCTCTTTAGTGTGTGGAACAGTATAAAACACCAAGTTGAGATTAAAAGATTCTGGAACACTCAAGAGAGCAGCCTTACTCTTACATTAGAAAGTTATTCATTCAAAAATGAGACATTTAGAAATTAACAAGTATCCAAGTTTTGGAGTTAGAAGCTTAAAGTATGAAAATTTTAATAATAATTTTTGAATAACACTTTTGAGACATTAATGAATCAATAGTTGTTTAAAATGCACTTTTATTTATTTCTTTTCTTAAAAAATATTTTGTCTTTGGTTTTTGGTAATAGGGAAGTATACAATTTTTCAATGGTATTTTTATATTATAGAATAATATACGTGAAAATCATCTGTGATTTTTTTTCGACACGATAAGTATTTAAAAATGATATTTTTTAAAGTTCAATCGACGGTGATGTCATTTATCTGGTTGAATACTTCCGCTCTCCTACCGCTGGAGCAATTGGAGAAGAACTTGAGCTATTGGAGAAGAAGTCCCGGCAAGGTTTTTCGCAACATTAGCAACGTTGTCGATCAGAGCTGCCGTAATAGGTAGAAGTCACAAGGTAATGCATTTCAAAAAAAATTAATATCGTTTGTTCGTAAAAAGTTTGAAACCCATCTTCGCTGACACCTGAGCAGGTTATGAGATTGCCCTTTGACGAATCTGATATTCATAGTGAATTAATAGGCTTAAACGAATTAGTAACGGAAGAAAACAAAACCTCGCAATAAAAAGCTAGTTTTGCTGCAATGTAAGTCTACTGTGAAAAGTGGAAGCAACCAGACGGTTGGAGTAACACCAGAGGCTAATTTTTCTCAAGGCACGATTTTTAGCTTGTGGGTTTTTTTTAATCCATTAAAATCAACCATTGTGTTTATAAATTCAGCGGTGGGGCATTTTTGACTTTTATGAACCTCTTAACGATAGTCTAAGTCTACTAGTCTAAGTAGGAATATTTAATAGGTTGATACTTCCCTGTTGTATGCAAATGACTTTTTACAATTATCTTTTCAGTTTAGGCACATAAAATATACATTTAAATTGTCTTTTTCTAAGCATCACCAAAAAAGAAAAAAAAAAAAAAAAAACCCAACAAACACTTATAACCATATACTTCCAGATCACAGTTACGATGCATTTATAAGAGCGCACTATCTTTAAGAAGGACGCATTAAATCCAGAAAGTAGATGAAATGAATGTAAATAAGCAGCGCATAGTTAAAATAGCGACAAAGTAGAGAATATGCAATATGAGTAGCAGCTCAAACGGTGCTTGCATAGCAGGACTTAGAGTAGACGGCCTTGAGGCATAATTTGCAGTTGCTGAATCAAGAAAATTTCGAGTCTGATCAGGCTACTGAGAAAGTCTTAACGATCGCGCTTGTTCGCAAGTGACGTCTAAGGGCAATTACTAACAATGCACTAGTTACAAATGCTCACTCATCTCAAAAGGATGACAGCGCAAAGCATTCATTAGCCTCAAGTGCACATTTTGTCCGTGGAGGTTGCATGAAATTTAGGTCTCGTTATAGTTGAGTAAGCAAAGAAATGTATTAAGATGCTGAAGTGTATTAATATTGTGTGAGGATGTAAAATAAAGTGACGATGTTTTAAATATGGTGTTTTGTAGTTTAGTTAAATGGACATATGAAAAAAAAAAAAAAAGAAAAGTAAAACCACGCCCATTCGGAAATTATGCACGAAGCAGATAGTTGATACAGATTTTAAATACATCATTACAATTGGCATGTTGTAAGTCCTCATCGATTCCACTTGAACAAGTTTAAACTCACACCAGTTTTTGGGTGCAACGTGAGAACATACTTTTCACTACAAGCGATGCGATTCGCAGTAGTCGTCTATCTGCGAAATGCTTTTTATATTTCAACAGTAGGAGAAATCTTTCTTATTTTAATCAAGGAATCAGCGCGGTATGAGTACCTAACACGCTACATACATATGGAGGGAACTTTTAATCAAATACGATACAATGAAAACAAATGTCTTATAAAATACTGCATTTCAACAAGTTCTCTTATTTCGCATCTTGTTCTCTTAGGGAAGAGAAAACTCTCCTAATGTACATTACGAAGTGTTTAGTTAATTTTGTCATTGTGCCTTCAAAGGATGCAGTGCAATTTATATACAAATGCTACGAAAAATTAATAGTATGACACATATTGTTCACGCAGAAGCACTTTAGATGAGCTATTGAAGCTAAAAGAAGTCCCTGTATCTCTGGCTCCCCACTTGAAGTCGGAAGCGGTTTCTTCAAGACGGCGAGAGAAGCCGCTAATGGAAAATCCCTGGCCAATTAGGCCACTCAAGGCAGTTTTGAGTGCAACGTGAGAACACTCTTCATTAAAAGCTACGCGATTCGCAACAGCTGTCCATCTGCAAATTTTTTTTTTACATTTCAACAAAAGTAGAAATCATTCTTCTTTTTACCAATAAATTACAGCTGAACGAGAACAGCGATATGAAAAAATCGAGGAACAATTGCAATTAAATATGATAAAAAATTTAGCAAATTTATTTTGTCTAATTTCAACACTATATCATTAATTTTGCATTTTGTTCTAGCAGTGAAAACAAAACTCTTCTCATATACACAATGAAGTTTTTGGCTTATGCTTTCAATGAGCTTTCAAAAGATTAACATCAACTTAACAAGAAATGCGGGCATAAAATTAATAACACGACACATATTTCACACGCAGATACACTTTAGATGAGCAATTGAAGCTAAAAGAAGTCCCTGCATCTGTTGCCCTCCACGTGAAGTCGAAGAGGTTTCTTCAAGATGGCGAAAGAAGCTGCTAATGAAAAATCCCACGCCAATTAGACCACTCACGCTAGTATTGAGTGTAACGTGAAGGTATAATTTTCACTGAAGCAGCTCAATTCAAAGAGCTGTCCATTTGTGAAATTACTTTTTATCTTTCAAAAGAAGTAAAAAATCGCTTATCTTTTCAATAAGAACAGCTGAACGAGTACCGTAAAATGGGGTGTATAGGAACAGCGGGGTCAATCGGAACAAAACTTCCCGACCGTACAACGAAATTCTTCATAAATAAACTATTGGGTATTTTTCACCATGAATTTTTTTCTTAGTAAGGTAAGATCATAGGGAGTAGGAAAAAATTACTTTAGTCAATCTGGCAACGCTACTGGCTTCTAAGGAGGGCTGCACGTGGAACGCTGGAAAACATCACATTTCCATGGACTGCAAAACTTCATATGCAAGATCAAACCTTCTTATATTTAAAAACTAAGAGTGGTATGTTTCAATTATACATGTATCTGAACAACAGAATACCGCATTAGAATTTACATTTTTTATAAATTGTGTCATAAAAATGAAGAATTCTGAAAAATGGCATAGAAAAAAAAATTGCGGTGTGAATCGGAACACTTAGTTTTGTTGTTCCAATTCAAACTTATTTGAAGGAAACTGTTTGAAAAATCAAGATTCTAACCCCAATTCTTCTAATCAAGACAAGGACAAGGTTTTATTACTGTTTATCCCTTCTCGTGAGCAACTAGATCTTAGAATGACAAACAGTTGCAGATTTCAAAAGATTTTTTCTCCAGGAGACTTCTTTTTACTTAAAATACGAGGGGGAAAGTCACATAGACTTTATGTAGTAAAAATCCAGCACACAGACAGTGATGAATAAGCGTAAAAAGCTTTCAGGACAATCCCCGAAACCCAGAGATTTCAAGAAACTAAAGAAAAGGCAGAGTTCATCCCAGGAGATGTTATGAAAAAACTTAAGCCAAGTCACAATTGCTAGTTTTAAGGACAAGTACATATTTGTGGACGACATGAGTGACTTCCATTCATGTTAAATCTTTGTATTTCAATTCAAAAGCATTTCTTAAAATTACTTTTCATTTTTCATAAGTTCAAAATTATTTTGAATTTTGACAAATTATACACGTTTACTGGTATTGAAATTATGCATTTATTTGACAGTAATTATCTGTTCTTATTCTCCCCCATCAATATTACTCATGTTTGTGAGACCTATTACAGGTTAAATTGAAAAAAATAAAAATTTTAACAAGTGTTCCGATTGACCCCTATCAGCGGGGTGATTCGGAACACCCATAATTTCCTATATATTTTAATAATACTTTTTCAAAATGCTTTGTCTTCGCTTGGAATATCAAAAGTAAAGCAAGACCGAAGTTTTTATCCAAAAAATCAAATTAAAAAAAAATCTTTTAACTACTTTTTTTACAATCAAAGCTGAAAAGTGTTCCGATTCACCCCATTTTACGGTACATAATGCGATACAAAAAAATCGAAGAACAATGCAATTAAAAATGAAAAAACAGTTAACAAATTTCTTTTGTCGAACTTCAATATTATCTCTTTTATTTTATATCTTGTTCTCTTAGTGAACACAAAACTCTCCTAATGCACACTACGAAAGTTTTTGCTTCATTTTGACTCTGCGCTTTCAAAATATTCAGAGCAATTTAACTACAAATGCTTTGATAAAATTAATAACATGACACATATTGTGCACGCAGATGCACTTAGATGAGCAATTGAAGCTAAAAGAAGTCCCTGCAGCTCTGGTCCTCCACGTGAAGTGAGAAGCGGTTTCTTCAAGATGGCGAGAGAAGCTGCTAATGGAAAATCCCAGGCCAATTAGGCCACTCACACCAGTTTTGAGAGCAACGTGAGAACATACTTTTCACTAAAAGCGATGCGATTCGCAACAGCTGTCCAAAGGGATGCGTGCAAAGTGTTGATTATTCGAATGCATTGCCCGGGAAGAAGAGAGAAAGAGGCTGAATTTATCTCACCCTCTAATGGTCTGGAGCGAACTCAAAAGCTTTAGTT
The DNA here is from genome assembly GCA_038373865.1 of Uloborus plumipes. NCBI lineage: Eukaryota > Metazoa > Arthropoda > Arachnida > Araneae > Uloboridae > Uloborus > Uloborus plumipes. The sequence continues at coordinate 57,863 of JAXGGA010004529.1, forward strand.
GAGCATTTACGATAAGAGAATTAACTTGGAGTTGGCTTAGAACCATTATTTTAACCGATAGGATAAGTCAGTATCAAAATAAACAATGAATTGAATGAGTACTTTGTGTAAAATTAGTGTCAAATGTTGGAAATGAAATGTGATTTTTTCATTTAGCTTTATAAAGTAGATTGTTTCCTTAAAGGAAAATAAATTTTTTTTACAAATTAAAAACATTCAAAAGTTATTTCTGTTCCTACAGAAATTTAATAAACATAACCTCTAGATCATTTTGATTTTTTTTTTCATATTTTGTGCTTAATTATACACTGCAAAAAATGAACTGTTGTTTTTACAGTATAACACTGGTAGCCGAGGTTCCAATTTAAAACTGTAAAACGCACAGTAATAAACTGTAAAACTAGCAATTTTAGTTTATTACTGTAAAATTAGCATTTTTACAGTTTAATACTGTAAAATGGGCAATTTTACAGTTTAGTGCCGTACAATTTAACTGTATTATACTGTAAAAACAACAGTATAATACTGGCAGCTGGGATTCCAGATTAAAACTGTAAAATGTATAGTAATAAAGTGTAAAATTAATAATTTTATAGTTTAATACTGTAGAATTTGCTGTATTATACTGTAAAAACAACATTCATTTGTACAGTGTTCATAAAAAGATGTTAAATCATATTGAGGAAATATTCATTTAAAAATGTATCTTCGTGGGATATGTCATAGCCGTGACCTAGTCTATTTTAACAAAACGTAAAGTTTATTTGTTTTAAGGGTTTCTTAATGATTTATTTAAATTTTGGCGAAATATTAAAAAGAAATAAAAAATATTGTGAAATGTTTTTCATCAGTTCACGTACTAGCTCTTCACTTGGTATTCCAATAGAGAAATCCGTAGTTTTGACAACAAACTCTATTGCCTCATTGAATTTTGAATAATGTATATATTTTGACCCTTACTTATAACGGCGATGATAAATTTTTCAAGTATATATCTGTATATTGGTTTCAGAAAAGGAATTATCAAAATCATCAGTTGCGGGAAAAAAAATCTTTTAAAACTACCAATTACAATGCCTGCTACTAAAAGGGTATTAAAAAAAACTTTTGACTTAATGTTTGACACGAACCGCTTTAGAGCTAAAATAACTGATAAAATACTTCATTTTTTTACCAATAGGTAAAAAAAAGGACACAGGTCCTCATGGAATCAAGCCGCACGTATATAATTAATAAATTTAATAAGTATTAAATATGTTTTGCAAGAAATCGTAAATAGAGCTTCTCGTTGCTAAGTCATTTTTTAAGTTGAAATTTTTGTTTATCAACAGCATAAACATGAAGGACAAAAAAAAAAAAAATGAACACATATTTACAAATAAAAAAGCATTTAGAATGTTAAAAATCTTTAAAAAAAACTTGTATGTGTAATTCGATTGTATTGTTTAAATATTTTACTTTGGAATTTAGAGAGGCTGCGGAAGCACCTAGAATTTAGTAAAAATGTCCTTAACAATTTTATAGCACACATGGAACGAAACTCAGTTATCGGATAAATATTTATTCAACACTCAAAAGGGGAAAAAATTTGAATTGTTTTCCTACAAAATTGGCATAAGTCTCAAGGCCGCTAAGAAAAATATTTCTGTTACGACGTACAGTCCATTTTTTGTTGAAAAATAAACCATACAAAGTAACATAATGATTCAAAAACTTTAGATAGTAATTTGATGTAATTTGCATCATATAGACATGCAGCACTACTCATGAAGGGAGGATATAGTTCAAATTTACTTTTCTAATATCCGTATTGTTGTGGAAAATTAAATTTCCTAATTCAGAATTTTCCAATCATTCATGAATAAGTTGGACTAGTTGAGGCGTGCGAAGCATTTGCGCTTGACAGAAGAAATACAGCCTTTACGTATTTTATCGGGAATAACAGCAGATATGTGAGTTGTTTTTTTATAGTTAGCTGATAGAGGAGTGAAAATCTTTAAAATGACGTCTTACTATTGAAGTTTTATGAAGTATTATTAAAGTTATCGCGTACCCGCCCCCCTTTAAAACACCTTTGAGAAATAATATATTTGATTACGGAAAATTGATTAGAATTTTGCTGAAGAAAGGGAAGTAATGTGTAACTGAAAACAAAGCGTTTTTTTCGACGAGAGAGAGAGAGAGAGAGAGCGAGAGGAAAAAAAAGCACACTCGCACACAATTTTTGGATCGTGGATCTATTTTTCGACACTGAACGGTTAGATTATCTTTAAAATTAGGGGCAAATCACGACAATTTCGTAAAGAAATAAAGAATAAAAAACAGGCTCGAAGAATATTACATCAAATTTTATGTACCAATTTCTCTGAAGATATAATTCAGAGGAAAATTCAGATAGATATCTTTCATCAGTGTTTCTACCGCCAAAATGTTTCCTCCCGCATCTTTCAACTCATCTGGAATAGTTGATTTTAAACATTCCTCAAGATATTAGTACAAACAGAAGCAATCACTCAGAAAGCTGCAAATTCAAGCTTTCAACTAGCTTGCCGGCTTATTTTGAAATACATTGAAAATCGCATTTTCCAGTACACTTCATTCTATCACACGACGAAGTGGGTTTAATACGAACAATTCAACTCATTCATTAATGATTGTATCCTTGAATTTAAAAGTTTTCATCTGCAAAGCATTACGGATATTGGAAATCTATTTTCTCTCCAATGTCCTTTCTCCAGGTGCAGTTCTACATGAAAAATAGCTGCATTGAAGTTATAGATTGGAGTGGGAATAGACATGAACTAAAGTTTGCTAATATATACTAAGCAAAAAATTATTTGTCAGAGGTATTTTACTAAGGTGAAACTGCAGGAAAACATTATTTGGTTTTGATTTCACGAAGTCACTCAGAAATACATTCAGAAGTTATCTTCCATACAGGACCGCAGCAAGGCTCTCATTGCTTCTCGTAAAGGATCTAAAAAGAACTAAAGTGTTCTTCAGTAGTATTTTTCAACTCAAAGAAAAAATTAATATGATTGCAGTTAAGTAGAATTCACATTGACAACATAATTTGTGTATCTATTTCTTCGTTCTACGTCTTGTTAAATTTTGTAATCCTAGCAAAATGTGATTGAGATTATACAGCGGTGACTGGAATAATCTCCAGCACGAATGTGGCCACCATAGATCCGCAAAATGAAGCGGTATTCGTCAGAATCGCTGCTAATTAGAACACCAGGCTCCACTCATAACAGATGTCAAGCGTGAGAGGGATTCTGTATAAAGAAATCTTTGCTCGCCGGCCACGGTACAGTAGACGTTACAGAATTGACGGAACTGACATTAGTAGATCTGTAACAGTAGACCAACGTGTTGCCAACTGCCTGGAAGAAGCTATAGGGTCATTCACAACCATGCGGACCAGGTGTATCATTCCACTCTGATGTCACTTTCCGTCGTCTATTCCCAGTTAATCAACTTGTCCGGTGCTTATCGCTCCACTGTGTTCACATTCGAACCACTGTGAAGCTGCTCTGTTGCAAACGAACTGCATCGAGCAGTGGGAAAAATCTCTTTCGCGAAGGCCGATGATTCAAATTCCATAAACTGTTGAAAATGTATCCCATTTCATCGTGGAGGTATGCTTAGATTCCACTAAACGTTTACCACAATAAATAACTTTTATCAACGTACTGCTGCAGCCTTCTATTTATATGCTTTCAATATCAGTTCAAAGGGCGTTGCTCACACGATGCATGAGTGGCGACTCTGAAACTTAACTACTTTATGTAACTTTCTATAATTGACGCCAGCTGCAAACTTCATGTCGTTAGACTGGTGTTGCATTTTGTACAGCAATTTGCTTAGCATCAAAATATTATGGCACATCTTTTTGAATGCTCGTGAAGAATAATTTCCATTGAAATAAAATTCTGAATAGTTTGACTGTTTTTATATTTTTTAATTAAAATCGTCCATTGTGAAGTCGCCTATTATCATAAGTAAGATTTTTTTGTTGAGGGAAGAGGAAAAACTGTTACAAATTGTTATAATTTTTATAAAACAATTGCGTTGTGCTGATTTAAATTGAAATGCTAAATTATTCGCTAAAAATTAATTTAGTATTTACTTCTTAAATTTCTAACTTGTTTGGTTGCTGAAGTGTTTTTTTTTTTTTGTAATGTTAAGCAATAGTTAAAGATTTTTCTTCGACTGACACTGCTGTTAAATTTCCTTGCCCCCTCCCCCTTCAGAAACATTCTAATATCTCAGAAGTTTTTACAGCTGTAAATATTTGTTACTCTTGATTAAAATATGTTTGTTGTAGTTTCTTACCACAAAAACATAATGTTTTTTTTTTTAAATTATGAAACACTTCCTAAGGGAAAATTAAAAAGGGATACCCGGTTGCTGCAAAACGTATCGTTTTTTAAGTTCAAGTAAAAAAGAAAATGTAGTCACAAATACCTTCCGATTTCTATTTAACCTTTCTTTTAAGATAGAATATATATATATATTTTAATACTCTTTTGCATTATTTTTAATTAATTTTCTATTCGTTATCTTTCAGTTTGTCTTATATTAATGTATTTCTTGGAAAACCTTTAATGATTTTTTAAAAAGTGTTAGTAGTTTTTGTGTATTTAGCCTTCTCGAAGAAATTTTGCGATGAAAATTATTATGTTTCAACAGTTCTCTTTTCTAAAATGAAACCTATGAAGCTGCAACACAAATATGAAAGAATGAAGTAATTTTAACTTCAGACAAAAAGAATTCTTGATGCTGAAAATCATAATGACATTACATTTACTTTAAGTTTCTTGTTCAATGGAAAATTAAATTTCCAAAATTCAAAAAATTTTTCGTTACACGTTAAAAGTTGAAAAATACTTATTTTCTTTTGTCTTAGAAAAGTCTTTTGAGTTGTAACTAAATTACATCATTTTCTGACAGAACTTTTAGCATTTAAGAGATAAATAGGAAAAAAAGAACTTAAAAATAATTCTTTAATATATTTCTCATACTTCTATTTATTCGTAAATACTTTCATATAAACATTACGCAACTATTTTTAGTTAGCTGTTTCCGATAGATAAAGTGAATACTCGTAACTACTTTCAAATGAACACTACGCAACTATTTTTAGTTAGCTATTTCCAATAGATAAATTGAATAGTAAGTCTTAATTCAAATGCGGCATTAAATGGCGTCTTTTATTTTGCGTCATTTAGTTCGTTTTTTATAAAAGCAATGAAGATTGCTTATTGATTGATGTCTCTTGCCGTTTCCTTTTATTCTCTGTGCCATTGATAAATAGCGAGTCCCACGAGTCATTGCCATTGCTGAAAATATTTTTAAAAATCTCATGCTAGTAGAGAAAAATATTGTCTGATTTTTTCATTTTGTAAAAATAATGTTAATTACTATTTACTTCTTTGTTTGGCATTTTTTGTCGTATTAGATATTCTTTTTACCCTTTTCTACCGTCATAATTTAAACAGCCCTAAACACAAATATTGCTGCAATCTGTTTTTCGTTTTTTTGTTGTTTCTTCAAAGATATATTTATTAGAGAATCTTTAAATTTTGTACTTGCAGAGTTCTACTTATTTTTTAAACCTTTTTAAAAATATGTAACAGCATTTACAAAGGTTAAAATATATATACTTTAGTTTTTCCCAACATTTTTTCCCCTTGGAGATAGTGCTTTCTTTCTTATGACGGCAGATTACATTTCTGAAGATTTTGGAGTATTATTTAAAATTTAAACTCTTAGATACTGTAATAATGTCATAAAGGCTTAAAAAAATCCTATCTAACGTTAGGGATCTTACGATTTAATTTTGAAAAGGGGCTAATGAAATCATAAATTTTTGCTTTAAATATGAACAAAATTAGTCCTGTATTGCAGAGCAGTACACGAAAAATGGGAAAATATTTTATCATTCTTTGCCCCGTTATTTCATTTTGCCCCACATTCCCTTTCATACATTGTCAAAAAACGTAATGTGGTATGAATAGACAAATTGCTTCTATTATAGTAGTCAAAAACGAGTTGTTCTGCTCTAGGTAGCCAGCTGTTTATGAATTGTATTTGTTTAAATTACTCCTAAAACTAATTCAGTACTTGTACTGCGAATAATTTGTGATTAATGCTGATTAATGCTTATCACTGTACAAAACTGGTAACACAGTGGACCCGCCTGCTTTAGCCTAGCTTAATGCATTTACTGAACGTCAGTATTAACACTTGAAAAACAGACCTTATTTCTCGTCTATAATTGATCATCTGACGTAAATAACTGTTCTTCCAACGGATAAAACATCATTTTGGGGATGAAATTGTTCAAGCTTCATGATATACTCCTTACTGATTCTATTAGTAATATATGACTTTTTTTTTGCACTTTAAAGCCTTTTTTTTTTCCTTTGTTGGATTTCAAATGAAAGATATTTTTCCATTCACTGCTCTGATACACTTTTATCTTACATTCTCTTAGCTAAATAGTTGTATTTTTCAGACATCGAATTAATAAAATACATTTATTACATTTCCCAAACTTAAACAGGTTTTTGATTTTTGTTACGTTTAGATATTATCTTCGGACAATCAGTTTCATCCAGACCATTAAAATTGTGGATATTTTAATGTAAAAGGAAAAGGTAACAAAAACTAGACTTGAAAGTTATTTTAGCCTATCGTTAATGCCTTTTACCATAAATCTTTTCATTGGCCAAATATCAATTACTATTCGTAAAAATTACTAAAAAGCATTAAAGTCTCTGCAAAGTTGATACTAACTTGTTGAAGTTTGATTTCGTCTAAAGCCCTCGATTTGTATGACTTAAAACTGAAAATTTCTCATTCGTTTAACCACTGTTAAAAGCAAATAAACTATCTTTTATGAATTGCGGTCATTATGCTGTAATTAACTTAATGATACCAATTTGAAATTATGTCTTAAATGTTCATTACTATTTAAAACTCAGAAATTTTTCTAAAACCTAAAGTGTTGCAGCAGAGTTAAAAATTATTCTATGGCTACTAAGCTGGAAAATTCTGAGTAAAAGACTCACTAACGTATTCCGCACTGCAGCAGTCTTTCGTGAACTACACATTATTGAAATTTTATAAGTGGAATGTTTGGCAAGGTGCATTCCGTTTCCTGAAAATTCAACGTTTCCTGAAATTTTATGAGCAGCAGGTTAGTTCCAAAATGTAGTCCAACACACATAGCTTGCATTTTTACTGCGTAGTCTGCTTCCCACTAACTTCCTTAATATTCCCTTTTAAATGCTCGTACGTATGGCTCGTTACTAGGAAAGTGTTTAATTAAATGGATGCATTGCACATTTCATCAATTAAGGAGACACAAACTTAATGATAATCGAAAAACCGTTGAAGCATTTATTTTCATGAAATTCAACTGTATTTGTGGTACTTTTGTGGAAAATTCTAATTAAAAAAACATACGTTTAATTTTTAATTTACCCTCCCTCTTTCCAGCGCACACTTGAAATGTTTCGTCTAGTTTTTTTGTTTAATTTTGTAATAATTTTAATAATAATTTAATTTCAAACTTTTTTTTCTCTTCTTTAGCAACATTTAAAAAGTAGGCTAAATCTTCTTTTATGTATTTATTCACTTTTTCTTTTTCTTGGGATAGTAGGTTTAGAAAAAAAAGAGTTGAACGAAAGAAGCTGTATGTTATCTTCTATAATTAGAATAATTCCCCGGAGCAATTTTAAACAAGGATTGATATGATTAAATTTTTAATAAAATACTTTCATTTAAGAAAAAAACATATTCAAGCTTAAATCAGTAATAAGCATAAATAAAAGAAAAAACAAACCTTAAAAATTTAGAAAATATCTTTTTCAAAACTTTATCTGTGCAAGAGCACTAAAAACACAGTAGTAATATAGCGAGTCAACCTCAAAACAGGACGAGTGACAAACAGGTTTAGACTTAACGATTTTGTTCTTGTATGCTGAGCGCTCTTCCTTTGTGGAAGTGGCTGCACAGTAGGCTTAAAATTAGCTTTTTTTTTTGTATATTTAAATTATTTTCTTAATTATTTGGGTTTTATCAAGACACATGTCAGAGTTTCTTACTCATTTACTTATGTATTATAAGTAAATCATGTCAGTTGTTTAATTAATGTTAAGATCCCTAGCAGCATCATCTCATCTGCCGATGATCGGCCATTCATCGAAACCCGATGAAATTCTCATCGGCCGAGCAGAATCCGAGCAGCAAAATCCGATGAGAATACGATGAGATTTGGAGCAATTTACGAGCAGAACAGTTACGTGCCGAGGAATTTCATCGGGAAACTTGATCGGAATGATATCGTTTTCCGATGGAATATAGCTCATCTTATTTTCATCGGGAAAGTTGATCGGAAGGATATCGCTTTCTGATGAAAAGTAGCTCATCGAAAACCGTGCTCGGATACTGATCGGAACGATGTCATCGTGCGTTACAGGATCAGTTTACGAGGAGTTTGTTGATCGGCCGAGCAAAATCCGATGAGTTGATGCTACTTGGGATTATGCCACGGCTACTTGAAAAATCAAGGTGTAAATGTCTCTTATTTCATAGCATTCGGATATGAATTACCGTAAACAATGGGGGAATTTCCTTCAGTCAAAAGTACTACTTTTTGTTACTGAAATTGATAGAATGATATAAAAAATTAACATGGTCCCGGAAAATACTTTAATTTTCCCAACAGTTTTTTTTTTTAATTATTTTTTTAAATACCCTACATTGAAAACGGGGCGTGGTTTTTGTGACGTCAGTGGTGCACCTAACAGCTCTCTTTCCAATAATAACACCATTTTGTTTGATTTGAGTTGTCCAATCGCAGCAATCGGTGTCGTCACGACCTTCCTCATCTCATTACAACCAATTAGATTTCGCGCTTACGTGCACCACTGACGTCATTCGCAGATGTTTTTTTTTTCAGAAAAGCATCTGCGCACCGGTTAAAATAATTCATAAAAAATATATAATTGTGTCAAAAAATAAAAAAATGGTCAATTCTTATGTTTTGAAGCATGCTCTTTCAGAAAAAATACTTTTGAAATTTCGGAAACTCCCCCATTGTTCAGATCTGGTTTTAGAACCTTAGCTTACTCCCTAAGAGGTTGTTAGTGGCTACTTGATTCCAGGATTAATAACAGTTGATATATTTTCCTCAGCAAACGATTTTACACTGTCAAAAATTATATTAAGGGTACTAATGTTGCCCTCCCCTCTTCTTTCCTTCCTACATCTTCGTTAGTATTTAAAATAAAACAACGTGATCAGTCAAAAGATATGCTTTCTTTAGCTTCTTAACAATCCCATTGTCGTAAGCTTCTTAACAATCCCATTGTCGTAAGCTTCATATGAAAAGATTTCTGAAAAGTATTTTTCTAGTTTAGTAAAAGTAAAAAAAAAAAAAATTGATAGTTAAAAAAAACAGTTCTTAATTTGGATTTCTCCAATTAAAAAAAAAAGAATATAAACATAAAAAAATAATATTTTTTTATTAATACATCCGCCTTTGCGAACTGGAACATGAAAATATGTTAAGAAATTCAATGTTCGTTTGTTTATGATCAGGGGTTTTTTGTGCATATTTTCTGCAGTATAACTGATTTTGAAAATTTCACAGTTAGAAGATACTGCTCTACAGCTAAAATGATACGCAATTTCAGTAGATAACTACATGTTTTATTCAGAAATATGTGGATTAATAATGCAAAAAGAGCTTAGAGAAAAAAAAGGAAGCTACTTCGAAACTTATGGAAGTCTAACGTCAGAAAAACAAACGCTTGGATAACATGGTTTCATCAGTTATAAATTGTTGCAAAACTCTTTTCAACAATGTTTGCCTGAAGTGAAGTAATGGTTATTTAAAGGCATACTTTAAATTTTTTTAAAAGCAAACATTTAAACACTACTCAAAAATGACTTGCTCGAACTGAAAAATAGCGATCCTACAAATCGTTGATAAAAATTAGGTATCTAACAAAACAAGATGGGATTCCGACTTAAGGGATAGGGTAAGACTTATGTGAACTTCCTTTACTGATTTCATTATTTTTGACTTTGTTTCCACATTCTCCACGACAGCTGCTGGGTTTTCGTCATAAGCTTTTTAGCGTTTTTATTCCTGTTGATGTAATGTCTCAATTAACTTGAATATTTAAAGAATTTTAGTTCAACACTGAATTATTTTGAATAATTCTGTAATAGGATGCTCTGAATAATATGCACTTTATATTCTCTTCAGAGTTCGGAGCTTCAATATTTTCTTCGGTATTTTACATACTGATATACTTCTCGTTATTTGAAGTGTTTTTGAAGCAGAAGTAATTAACGCATGAAAGGAAAATGTACGTAGAATGTAATTTTAAGTTGATAATTCAAATAAATGTTGTTTCAAATAAATTCTCAAAAACATTGCTTGCCTCACATTTAGTCCCTTAAATACACAGAGGAGTTCACTCACACTGAAATAAATCATAACAACAGATGTGTAAAATTAAAGGGAGGTAAAATTAACATGAAATCTGTTACTACTCTTCTGAATGTCTGTGGCTTGAGATTAAAGTATTTAAAATTCAAGTTAAGAATGATGAAGAGTTAAGTCACAATAAAAAACGTTTATTTTTTTTTATTTGAAAATATATATTCAAATCAGCAGAACTCGCCGGAAAAAAAAAAGAGTCACAACTTTTGCATGAAAATCAGTATTTTTCTTTTAGCATGTTTTTGGGCACGCAAGGCAAACAAGAAAATTGTATGTTTTATTTTTCAACATTACAAAATTTTCAAAATATTGCATATAGACTAAGTTAATTTTCTCGAGTCATAAGTTGTATTTTCGCAACTTTTTACATGTTTGCTTGGGTATAAAGAATCTTTGTTAAACGAAATTCTACAATTCATTTTCATTTTTTATATCTTCATTTAACACGTTTTGAAAATTTGGCGTAAAGTTTGAAAAACAAACTTTTCCTTAACTTGTAAAGCTGCGTTTTTATAAAACAATGGAGTATGAAGTTTCAATTTGTGTTAATTTCTAAGAAAGTTACTTATGTTGAATTATAGAAAAACTTTGAAAAAGTCGCAAGTTTTCTATATCTAAAACCACGACCGGGATTGTGATCAAAAAGTTATCGACCAAAGCCAAGACAGCACACCGAATTAACAAGAGGGAAACAATACCTCCCATATTCAACAATTGCCTTTCAGAGACACCAATGAAGCCAATATGAGAAAAAGAGGACAGGTCTGAGCAATGGCAAAAAGCATTTTGTTACTGAAGGTTAGACTCTTAATGTGACCAATTCTAACCAGGTAATCCCACAATAGTGTAATGATAAAAAAAAAATAAATAAATGGCAATCAAAAGAGCGTCGTAAAGCATATTTCTAGAAAAAAAACATTTTGCCCTCGTGTCCGGTATCGAAACTTTATAAAACGTTAAAAAAAGCCCAAATGGGCAGGGACATGCATTCTTGTTTTAAACCTTTTATTGGTTACAAAATGAGGTTCAAAACATTTTATCTCATGTGTAATCAGTCTCTGTGTAACTTGTACACAATCTTCATAGCCTGTATTCTTTTTTTTTTCACTGAAGGAGGAAGGGGGGGGGGGCACCTAACTAATGAAAAGGGGAAATTATTTACTTTGAACGCAACAAAAATGCGGAAATGCAACAAACATAGTCTATCGTTAAGAATATTTTGAATTGGAATATTTGTTAGATAAGAACATTTTCATTTATTTAAAATAGGAAATTTTACGAGACAATAAATTTGCCGTTCTGGCGTACTATTTTAATAAAAGGAAGGGATGACGTTAAGGACTATTTAATCTGTATCAAAGCAAAAAAAAAAACATTTTTTCAAATCGTTAGAGCAATATTATCTATGTTATTCCTTTTTTCTGGAACTAAAATATGCGTTTTTCATTAAGGAGTTTATCATTTATTCATAAAAGTGCTCATTTAATAACGACAGTGCTTGATCCTATTTCCCAACTTACATCTTAATTTTCCTTCTTGCTACTTATGTTCATTTTCTATCAATTTATTTCAGCTTAAAGAATATCAAGTTTTTTAAAGAATACCAAGCTACTGAAAGAATGTTAAATTGCCAAAATGAAGAAAGAAAAATTACCAATAACGGCATTTAATTGTTCGCGCAGTTTTTTCAGTTCTTTATTGTGAAAAGTCTTCATTATTGTTTATACTTACTATATTACTTACTGTTCTATAACTGTGTAAAATACGAAAAATTGTGTGTTTAGTATTTAAGAAAAAAATAGAAAGTTGCTCAAGGAACGGTAAGAAACTGTTTACTTCAAGGACAGCTCCGAGTTAGGCAGCCTGTAACCGGTAGTCCATTGACTGCAAACCATTGCCGTTTCCGACGGCAATGGTGCCAAGACAGAGCTCACTGGGGATTGGAGTGGAGATCTGTTGTAATTTTTGATGAAAACAGATTCTGCCTTAGTGCCAGTGGTGGCTGTATATTGGTCAGAAGGAGGCCAGGGGACCGCCGGCATCAAACCGGTCTACGGCCTAAACACACGGGACTCACACCTGGAATCATGGTCTCTGGAGCAATTTTTTACGACAGCAGGGGCACTCTTGTGGTTATCCCAAAGTCACTGACTGAAAATTTGTCGTCAGTCTGGTAATTTAACCCGTAGTACAGCCCTTTATGAGTAGCATTCAAGGGGAGTTTTCCAACAGGATAACGCTCGCCCTCACATCGCTGCTGTAACGCAATGTGCTCTGCAGAGTGCTGACATGTTACCATGACCTGCAAAATCACCAAGTCTGTCTCCAATTGGAATATCATTGGACGGCACCTCGAGCATCATCCACAGTCAGCAATGACGGTCCTAGTATTGACACAACAAGTGCAACAAGCATGGCACTCCATACCACAAAGTGACATTCGGCACCTGTATGACATAATGCATACACGCTTGCAGGCTTGCCTTCAAAATTCTGGAGGTTGCACCCTCTATTAAATTAGTATAATTTCACATTTGCACAGCATTTTCTTGAGCTTAAATTAGCCAGTGATCTTGTACACTTAATCAATCAAACATGTTAACTGGACAATTGTTTTACCCAAATTTCATTACTCTACAGTAATTTTTTCTTGGTTTTGGGATTTTTTTTCCGCCAGTGTTTTTTCAATCAGTTAGAGAATTATAATGATAAAAGATGCGTGTTCGTACCAAAGCTAGTCAGCTACAAAAGACAAACGGTTTGTTGTCAAAAGGGCACGCGTTATAAAACAGAACAACAGAAATAATCTGTTCTGTTGTCACTGTGCCTCCCTCCTCCTGGTTTCTCTCGCCTCAATCCCCTATTTATTACTTCTGTAGGAAGGAGGTAATATGTACAACGGATGTCGTTCAAACTGACAATACCGAAAATGTCGAATGAACCTTATTTTTTTCAGTTGAAAATTTCGAAAAATATGTTCGAGATAGCTGTAGGAAGTATGTAAGAATTTCGATGGAGGAAAATTGTTCCTTTTCAGTGATATAAAAGGTTTTTAAATAACGAGGTTTGATAAATTAAGACTTGACGTATTTATTCTGCAATCTATTAGGTGATTAAAATGAACAAAGTAAATGGCTCTCAGTTTTTAGAAAAAATAAATAAATTAATTAACGCAATGATAGAGTGATTATTAACTAATTCGAAAGAAAGTTTATGTTTTTCTACTTCGTAAGGGGTTTAAACTGTTTAAAAAGAGAAAATAAAACTATGTGGTGCATTGTATGATGCTCTGTAAGCTTTTTAAGCAAAATTAAAAAATAAAATGAAAAAAAAAAAAAAACAGTTCAAAGATGATAATTATATGCAACTGTCTCTTTGTTAGGTAAAATCTACTGATTCTGGGCAACCATGGCTATTTATTTTGCAGTTTTTGTCTCTGAGTACAAAGTTTACCTGAACTTACAAAGTTTACCTGAACTAGTTATATATGAACTTACACCTATTTTTGTTATTTATTTAAGAGAAATGCCTACATATAATGTGCGTTTAAAATTTCAATAAAATACAACGTGTTCACTAGTATTATGAAAACTTGCTTACATGATATATAATATGAGCTTAAAAAATAGTACGCACTTTAGTTTTCGTGAGTGTTTAGTAGTACGTTTGTCTTAATGTGAATTTCATATTGAAGATAAGAAGTAAAATCAAAAACAAAGGAAACGTTTAAGTTTTGGTCACAATTGTTCAAAATAAATTTATTAAATATGACGCATTTACTAAAATAGTCTAAGCAATGAAATACCGAAAGAAAAATGCATATTAATTCCTGGAAGATATCGAGAAAGATAGAGACATTATTGGCATTTATTCACTCCTGTTATAATTCATTTACGACAGTTCAATAATACTTTTTTTGGGCTAAGGCTAAGAGACTCATAGGCGCACATTGATTCAATATCAGAGCGATTGATATTGAGTTCTTTTTGGAAAAGGGAAACACTTTCATATGTTATCAGTAATATATTCATTGACTTGTATTTCATTCTCTGACATTCGTTCAAAAGGACTGACGTTGAAGTTGGTTATTTTACTCTCCACCTTTTATTGTGTAGTACAATATTATGTTTAAAAATACATTGGTTACTAAAAGGAAATAAATTTAATGCGTGAAATATTCATTATTATGGAGTTCAACGCTTTTGATTGAAACGGATGACTTATTTTATTCCCTGTTTTTTCTATTTATTGCTAACTGAATCCCTCTTCATCCCACAAAAGGGTAGTAAAAAATACACAAGATAATGCAAGGCTTGTGATACATACAGGTTGACTCAAAAGGCAGTATACTAACGTAACATACTGATTTTTCAAATCATGATGAACAAGATTTACATGCCGGCCATCCTGTCTAGTGGTCAAATAAGTCTGAATGTGGATGATGGGGAGCTCTGGGGTTGGAATCCCAGCTCGGGCATGGATGTACTTCCTCTCTTTTGTCCTTGTAGTTTCTTTGTTTAAGTGTGATGTTGTGCTGGTGAATGGTTGGCTATCCCATAAACGGATCCTTACAGCATGCGTAACTGAGCTAAATCAGACTTCCACCTTAATGGCTCTCTGTAAAAATGAAAGTCATACCCTTTCTGGTTTAAATCTGGTAGCGTTGATTAGTCGGGAGCAAATAGAAGAGCAATTCAGTTTGGCGAATTCAGCCAATCGCCTAACCAACTAACCAAGATTTGCATAGGAAGTAGGGTTCAAAAGTACTAACTGCGACCACTAGAGAGCGATATCACAGACCAACATGGCCAGTTTGTGAATATTCTTCTGAGGCACTGTGTATATGAACTCGATTAATAATTATGGAAAAATACACACTGCCACATACACACGTACTTGAAATACAACTAATAAACCTTGTTGAAATGCACAATTGATGTAAAACTAAAACGTGTTCTAAGCATTGGGCTCTTTTTTTTAGTTTTAACTAGCTGCGTAGTCCGGCTCTGCACGGTCTACCTTGAGAATAAAAAAATGGTCAAGTGGCTTGTGTCTAAAAGTCCTGGTCAGATTAAAGTCTATATTTTACTTGCGCTCAGTACGAAAAATTAATTAAACGGCAAAAAAAAAAAAATGCCAATATTTTTTTTTAAATCAATAATTTATTGTTAATTAATTTCTTTTCGCTCGCCTCAGCCAACTTTGAAAATCCAATTTCAAATTGATGTTTAAAAACTTAAAAATGCTTGTATCTTTTTTCTAGGTGAAGATATCAATTAAAGATTTTAAAAACCTTTGGAAGGAAACCTCCTATAAAGTATTTTCCACGATCTTTCTAATGAGATCAAAACTGAGAAGATCCAATAATTATTTCGATGAAAAAGAGCCATTTTAAGACAATTTTGTTTCCTTAAATTAAACATGCGAACGGTTCGGTACTTTTGTTGCGTTCGTAAACCCCCTTACGATCCTTCCGGGGGTCCAAGTGACTCCCTGCTAAATTTGGCCAAGTTTCGACAGTGGATTTGTATAGGGAACATGCACACACGCACACGCACACGCACACGCACGCGCACGCGCGCACACACACACGCACACGCACGCACACGCACACACACACACACACACAAACACACACACACCCACGCACACACACGCACACGCACACACAGACGCGCGCACTTTTATTTTATTAATATGGATTATCGGCCAATACTCTACATAAAATAAATATTCACTTGATTGTCTGTGTTTATCGATTTTTAACTCTTAACAAAATTTATTTAATTTATTCAATTGATGAAAAGTTATTTAATTATATTAAAAGCATAGTTTCAAATTGCGTTTATATAATAAGATATTTGTGTTTTCTTAATTAAGCATTTAGCATATTTCCAACAAATAACTAATCCGGTGGTTATTCTTAGAAAATATATGAACGTGAAATTATGAATCTTAAATATAAGTTTGTTTTGTAAAAGAACTATTTACAATGCAATTCCAAATTTGATGAATTGATTCATTGCTCGAAATAAGGCCACATGTGAATTATCTGTATTATTAAATGTGAATGATTAATAAATCCCTGAGCAATGTAGGTGTTGCATCGGAATAATTAATACGCGTAATAAATGAACTTCCTTGATTGTTGCTTAGATTATTTAGTTAAATTGTTGGAAACGAATACAGTATTTAGTCCTGTCAGAAATTAAGATATAGTTTCGGGTTTTTTCCTCAGTTCTGTTCTTGACTCCATACAGTTTAAATATTGGGAAATAAATTTTCTTAATTTAAAAATAATGGATCAAACTTCTTATCAATATGTAAAAAAATATAACTATGAAGTAAATAGCATCATTAACAATCATAAAACTAACTGCTTTATGTGAGAAATTAATTAGGGTTGGTTCGGGTAAGTGGGCCACCCCCCTTAAAACTGATGTGCGCATATGGTTTTTAGACTTTTTTGTACTGATCATGTAAAATCGCGTCACAATGATTGCTTTGCATGATTTCATGTAACTTTTTTTTGGATCATATAATTTATGTCAAAAATTTTTCCAAAAAAATTTTTTTTTTGCGAGTTCAAGCAACATTTTTCAAAGAAGTGTTTCAATGTTAGTTTTTATTATTTTTTCTATGTTCATCAGGTTTTCTTGTGGGATTTAACGTAAAGTACACATTGCAATAAGAGTTTTTATGCAAAGTATTACTAATAAGTGTTTAAGGGGAGGGGTCCCACTTACCCCGTGGTTTTTCTCTATTAGGGTAAGTGGCCCCCCTCACTATGGTGTAAGTGTGCCCCCTCATAATAATGATGATTTGAAAATGAAAAGCAGTTTTGATGAAGCAATTTCTACGAAGAAATGAAAGATAATGATGGAGACCTAGACGAAGTTGATGGTTAAGCTACAAAAACTGCAAAAGCTAGTAACTATATATTTGTGAAACTTGCATCAAAGAAAACTTTCTAAGTATTATGAAGTTCTAATTTTTGAATATGATTCAAATGAAAATATTACTGCTAAATTTGATAGAAGGAGTAGAAATAGCTACACTTTTTACTGGTTTGATGTAAGTTATGTTAGAATTATAAATGACGATGTTTCTCCCTCAGCAAACTTCAAATAGACGCTGCCATTAAAAGTTCCCCTTTTTTTCAACCCATATAATTTGTTTTTATTCTACCAAAATTGATCTTAATCGACTCTATTGTGTTTATTCAACATTAATTTATATGTAAAAACAAATATACGCTTAGCGGTTTTTAATGAATTTCACAGACACAATTGTTTTGTATCCACTTTATAATTTTCTGTCATACCAAGTTAAGTAAGTAGATATCTCGTTAATGGGTACATTTACAAAAAATATTTCCTACTAAAATGTTACATATTATATCAGGCAGGACCCGCAAACCCCCTTTTCAGATATTCTCACTTTAAATGAAAAATGATCAAATAAGCTTTGCGCTGAACTATAATTGAAGTTAAAAATCAACGTAAATAAAGCACAAATAAGGTAGAAAGTACAGCAAATAGCTATTTCAAGGTTACAATGGAGCCCCTTCCTCAGTGCAAGAAGCTCAGCAAACAACATGAAAGCTGTAAGAGAGCTGAGCGCGAAGCACGTGGGCCCCGGTATTTATAACAAATGGGCCAGTGCGCTTGAACTCACGACGAGAGCGGGAAAACACCGACCAATCAGCGATCAGCGAAACAGCCAGGAGAGCGAAGAAAAGGGGAAGACAGCAAAGGAAAGTAGAGGAAGAAAAAAGCGCGTGAGAAAACACTAGCCCTTTTCTTCGCTCTCCTGGCTGTTTCGCTGATCGCTGTTTATCCTACTCCAAACTTAGACCTAGAAAACTACCCCGAACCGTCGGGAACCATGTGATTCTATGAAATACATTGTATGCATTAGCTGGCCTAAAAAAAATCGTGTACGGCATCTTCCCACTACGGCAATTTATCTTATTGCATCTTCCCCAACGGAAAAATGCCAAAATGGAAGGGTTTTGTAATCAATAATTGTCGATGATAAAAAATTGTTTCTCAAAGCGAATTTTCTCTTTTTTTACCAATCACAAAAGTCCGTATTTATTTTGCATCAATAAAACCAATGTTGTATTTTGTATAAAATAAAGTAAAAAAAAATATTTCGTCCTCCCCCAATCTACTTTACTGTAAACTATTTTACTTGAAAAGGAGACAATGCTTTGATGTTTCATCTTTTTGCTTACACCTACGATTTAATCTCAAGATCGATACTTAAAGGAAAGATACAAATATTTTCATTTTTATTTAAATCCTTATATTTTCAAAAAATTGAGACAAATGTATGCACTTAAGTGTTTACATTTGCACTTAGCTCGAAATTAAAAACATTCTTTTGAATAGAATGTTTATTTTAGCATGGGTGTTATTTACATTTTCTATTTAGCATTGCATTTTATCCAGAAAACTATTTCTAATTTAGAAGCTCCGAATGACAAGAGTCTCAAGAAATCATCGACGCAATGCTGTTTTTTTTTCAATTTATAGAGCTTTTAACTTGACATTTTTTGAAAATTTCTCGGAAGAGCTTATTTATTGTACTGCAGAATGATAGCAGTCAAATAAATGGCAATGTGTAAAGTTGTAATTAAACTATATTTAAACTTGTACTTACTTTATTATTTTCTTTCTGAGTCGAACTCACTTTGGAGTGAAAGAATAGAAAGCTTTAAAATTTCAAGAGTAGGAGTCGATCCTTTTTTTTTTTCCAAGATCGCATTTATGCTATGTCTGCGGAGTCAGAGTTGAATCGAGATGTCGGAGTCAGAAAAGATGGTAGGCTACTTTCGTACTGACTCTTGAACAATGGTAAAAATATTTGCACTTTGCTGTCATTTAATTTTGTATCAGTCATATTACTATGTAGGGGAGAGTGGTAATGAATGGGCCACTTTTTGGTTTTGAATTTTTGTAATTTTTTCTAACACTTTGTTTTAACTCTAAATTGGTGTTTTAGTTACTTTACTTATCTGGTTATCTAAAAAAGTCATAAAAGTTGGATTAGCACCTGTCTATAATGAATTATAATAGAAAATAAAAATTTTGAAATTTGGCCCATTCAACCCCACCTATGGGGTTGAATGGCCATCGAAGGTAATGAATGGGCCATTAAATGAATTCAATGAAAACATGTGGATTTAATCTTTTATTTGCTGAATATGACAAAATAAATGTGGCACTTGACATGATGATACAGAATCATACTGATTTAAAATCATATAAACATCAAAACTGATGCAATTAAAATAAAACTGATGCATACCAATTGTAGCAGAAAAATGACTAAATAATGAGATTGTAAGAAATAAATAACATTAAATATATATATATAAAAAACAGATAATACACACTATGATTTAACAAAATTTATGTATTTCAAAAATAATATTAAAAAGTACTTTCAAAAACTTCATCTTCATTTTCAAACTGGTCAAAATTCAAAAAAAAAAAAAAAAAAATTAAAATTTACTAGACATCGGGAATAAGAAATATCTAACTTAAGTTACCAAGAAGTTACCAAAATGAAATTGTACTGTGAGGAATATAATATGAAGGAGAGAGGGGGGGCTTTTTCAAGCCATGCACAGCTACCAGAGGTCTATTGTACTATAGGAATATAATATAGATCTGCAAATTATATTTAAAAGTTACTACAAACCTATTTTGACGACAGTAATCTTTATCTATAACAGTCAGTTGTGTTTCATATTAATGCGAAAGTCCAAAGAAAAGGAAGAAAAACAATATTTAGGTGGCCCATTCATTACCATGACATAGTGGCCCATTCAGCCCCACCTATACTTTTGGAATACATTTAGGTTTTTTGAGTACATTGAATTTAGATAACATCAAAATACATCTTAAGATTAGTTTATAGATATGGAAAGACTAGCTTATACGTATGTATGCAGTGAAATACTTGCTACATTTTAGCTAGGAAATGTTTTACTAAAAAGGGAAAAACTTACTTTTCAGTCAGATTCTTGACCATGCCCCTCTAGTTTGAAAATGGCTCAGCGCAAATGAATGAAAATTGGATGAGTTTAGTAGAACAAATAGCTACATCTATTGGTGGCATCAAAAAAAATTCATGCAAATACATTTTCATATTTTGTTAGTGGCCCATTCATCACCATGGCCCATTTATTACCACTCTCCCCTAACTTGTGTCAATGTGAAGTCTACGCGATGTGGTATTTCGATTTACTATTCACTTTTTTTTGGAGAATATCAGAATCTGCACACATTTTTTGTGTAGACAAAATGACTTTTGGGCTGTCATGAACATAAGAAAATAAAAAAAAAGTAGCATTTCAACAGCGAAATCAAAAAAAAAAAAAAAAAGGAAAGAAAAGAATAGTCTTTTCTATACGTATCAAGAGCTTTTTCAACAACGTTTTCTTTTTGAGATTGAAATCCCTCTTTAAGTTTGGGATCCATATTTCTTTCAAATTTCAATGTAAAAGTAAATGTTGAATTGAACGAGAGGTTTTTAAAATCAAAAAGTGAAACATGGGAATGAGGCATCCTCACCGAACAAATAAAGTTTGTTCGAATTGGACTGTTCACTCAAAAGTTATTAGTGAGGAGGACGGAGGGGGGGGGGGGAGTGCACACAGAGATCGACCAGACAGACCAACATTTTGATAGATAGGATTCCTATCTCAAAATCCTAACTTTCAATCTTTACGATATTTATTTAATTATTACATTATTTTTGCCTTTTTTTTTTGAACTAAGCAATATTTTTACAACGTATGAAATCATATTTTAGACTTTTTTCGTTTCCTTTTGCTTTCACGAGAAATTTGGCAAAAAAAAAAAAAAAGAACCCGTTTGATTTTAATCTCTACTAATAATAAAGCTGAATGTTTGTCTGTCTTTCTTTCTTTCTGTCTGTTACGCGCGTAGCGCCAAAACCGTTCGGTCGATTTTCATGCCACTTGGCACAAAATTAGTTTGTAGCATGTAGTTTTGCACCTCGAAGCGATTTTTCGAACATTCCATTTCGTTCTTTTTCTATTCGAATTCTTAGCGGAAATTCGATAAAATAGGGAAGAAATATTCCATACACATTTTCAAGTCTTATGTCATTCGAAAGCTTGAAATTTTCTGCACAAAATGATGTTTTTTCGAAGTTTCTACGATCACCAGGAGAGCTGTAACAATTGTTTTTAGAATCCCGGAATTCAAGGCTTATCTTCAGTAAAGCAAGCCAAACGATTCTAAAATGGTTAATGAAATGAATTATTTTATCAACGGAAATCAACTTTTAATGTTGTTACCATGGTTACGTTTTTATTTCGTTTATTTGTTTCGTTCTTTTTCCATTAATAATTTTAAAAATGTATTTGTTTTTGTAGCAATCGAAACTCCAAGCCTTATTAAAATTAGTCAAATGAAATATAATAAAATCGTGATAAGATGGCACCTGTCAATCAAACGAGAAATCGAGTCCTTTCTTTTAAAAAGGTAGAGAAGGAAGAAACTGACATGTACCATTGTTGTGAGTTTAGAGATATTTTGGCTATCTGACGAGTTGTGTAGAAGAGGGAAACATTGTTTAACTAAATGAGGTCAACAAAGAAACAACATGATAGTAAACCATTCTAAATTTATCGTCTGGCAAAACATATTTTATTTCCTTTTTTTTAATTTCAATATAAATTGCAGTAAATGGCTTGAGTGAACGAGTTTGGCTTTTAATTTATCATTTGCTGGTTGATGTTTGTCGATGTTTATTGTTTTTATTATCATGGTGAAGAATAATGCACGAAATTTCTATTATTTTGTTTTTGAAGGTAGGAAAGAAAACTTTCTTCTTCTTTTAAACTTTGGTAAGATTTCTGTGAGCAGCAAAATTGTTCTTATTTACTCTTTTGGCTTATTTTTGTCCCCCAAGGGGTTTTTTACCCCTTTTATGGGGTAAATCAGTGTTAATTTCAATGCAGACAAAAGTGATATGAATTGGCGCGACCACTTGGCGAAATATAGCCAAGCTTTTAGTCGCCAAGTGTTTGACGCCAATTTGGCGACATATCGCCAAGTTGGCGGCAAATTTGGCGAAAAAAATTATTTTTTTTTATTTTGGTTCAATTTGGCGCTATTGGCGATATTTTGCGAAAAATCCACTGAATGATGTTAAAATCGGCGATGTTTAGGAGATTAATCAATGAAAAACATTTTTTTTTGCATTGTTTTGTGGCAAACTAGGGATGTAAATGTTTGAATTGTTATCTTGCTCACTCCAAGCACTATTTTAGCACTTAAGGCATCTACTAAGAAATTTACACGTAAAAGGAAGTAGTGTGGGGTCCATGCCAAATTTTTATATCATTCTTTAAAAGAATTACAGTTGAATAACTAAAATAGAGTATTTTTTCTGCTATATCAATTTTTTACAAATGGATTTTTAATTTTATACCACGGGCAAAGCCGTGCGGGTACCGCTAGTCCGGAATAAAATGCTTAGCTGTTATGCAGGGAAAAAAGTACTGCTATTGCGATTTTTTAAATTAATTTTTTCGAACGAAATTATTTTCCTACTAATAAACCACGTGAAGACCTAATGAAAATTCTGAATGAATTCTTAAAAAATAATGATAATGATAAAAATATTTTAAATTTATAATTAAAGAATAAAAGAAATCATATCTAGGTAAGTATTTCAGCTTTTCCCACGTTTTAAACTTCTAGAGACACAAGACACTTTTCAAGAAATAAGAAGATAGTTAGAATGTTAATGTCAGTTACGTGAGACACGCATCTGCAATAGAGTGAACGATATTGAAATTCCAATAAGACGCCTGAAGGGTTAATTTGCAAATATTTGGTGTGACATTTCCCAAGACATGTCACAATTGTGAGTCGCGATTGTGACATATGTTAATTTCCCTTTCTGATATGCATTGCTCTGAGTTAAAGTTAAACGTCACGTTTCCTAAACCTTACTGTTTTAAAACTTCATATACTATGCGGTAATACTATTATTTTAATGTTTAAAGAAATTTATCTTCTTTCTCAATAAAAGAATACTTTAGTATGATTAATCCATTAAATGTTTATTAATAAAAGGTACACTAGTATGGCAAATAAATCAAACATAAAGTATACTAATGATAACTAATATAGTAATTAAAATAAGTTTTGGCACTTAATCTTCACGCAACATAAGTTTGTAACTTGGTACATAAAACCAAAAAGGATAGATTTTTTGTTTAATATTTTACTAAGATCATTCTGTTCTCCGAAGAATAAAAAAGAGGCGTAAATCTATGAAAACGTCAACGTACTTGGACGGTGCTATTTAAAATTTAACTAAGATTGCCTAAATCCTTTCAAAAGACGATACTATTATTTCGTCTGAAAAATAAAGCTCAAAAATTGGTCCTTTTGTGCTTAGTTATGCTGTCTTATCCTACGAATCATCTTGACTTAAAATTAAATTTTACGTAAAGAATGGATTTAGAAAGGTTGTGTTACGATTTGAAATCCAGAAAACTCTATTCATTAGGATATAGTTTACTTGATAACTGGTCCGCTGCGATTTTTATTCCCATATTTTTAACAGTATCAAGTTACAAACTGACTTAATATACTTTCGCAATAACGCCAGGAACAGTTCACTTAATGTGAATTCCATATATTATTGTAACTAACTTCATTACCATTAGCACTTAGAGAGAGAGTAATATAAATTATAATGCATATGATTTACAATTCAGCTTCATACACATGTTTTAAGAAGGGGGGAACTATTGCCTGAAATAATTCACTTAAAGTTAAAACATGATTGAGAGTAGTAATGAATTTGTAATGCAATGAATGTCTGTATGAGGGTTATTTAATGCGTTCACATTATTAATCCAAGATGGTCATTAGTTATGTATGGACTGCTTAGAATGAAAGCGGTGAAAGTCAAAATTTTTCAAATTTTGGTCACGTACAGAAATGTGTTAATTTTTAGCTCCTCCGCTCGGTGAGATATTGTTGTAAGCCATTAGTTTGATTTTTAGTCACTATGGACAGAACCAATTGGTGCATGACAGCGGCAGGCTCACAGCTTTGTTTACTAATACTGTTTGTGCGCTTAATCATCAAACACTGTTTTAAAATTAACTGTTTTTTTAACCGTTCTAGTTATTCTGATTAAATGTTTTGTTTGGGACAAGAACTCAGCTCTCCGACGCTCTCAGGATTTAGTTTCTTGTTTAATAAAGCAGTTGAACTTAATTGTTCGCTATAAGAAAAAGTAACAATATACAACGCCATGTTACACTGGGCAAAACTGCAACATAAATACAACCCTGGTTCTAATGAGATTTATTCAGAACAGGGTAACAGAAATTGAAATCAATATTCAAAAATACATGGTTTGAGGGCATTCATTTCTCATAAACGACTCAGACTTTGGATGTATGGAATTAGCTGCAAAAGGGAAAATTGTGTATGTGCCTGATAACTGGAATTGTATTTTTTATTGTAACATTTTTATATTATTTTTGTTTAATAACAGTACTTACCCCCTGAACGTTTTTTAATATGTTTGTTTAAGAAAAAGTGATTTCTGACTCTCTCTGAAGTTAAATTAATTATTCATATAAAATTAATACGTCTATTTACTTATATAAAGTGGCTCTATTCACTTAGTTTCATATATTTCTGCGATGCCTTCTAAAGGTTTCGTGCTGATTCATAACACCGTAAAAATTTTTGTAAAATATTTTAACTTTTTACAAAGTAGTTGCCTCTATTACTGTTTTTAATGTATTTATTGAAATATATTTTCTGCAACAACCCAACTGCAACAACAAAGAAATAATGTTTCAAATATTGCGAAGAAGTTTTGAGCACCAAGAAAAATAAGAATTAAATTTGTAAAAAAATCAGAAAGTATCAATTTACACCCCATGAAAAATGATGTCATTACTTGAAGCTACCAAGAAATATCTTTTTCTTTTCTTTTCTCTATTCTTTTGACTTTTCATTTTCTTTCATTTGGTTTTGTTTCAGCTAACTTTGTCACAAAGAAGCAGAAAAGTCTAACTAATGTCTTGCGATGATTTACTAATGTGTATTTTCCCTTCACTGGAGTGAAAGGAAAATTTTTATGATGCTATTATTCACAAAAAGAGGATTCTAGTATGCATCACTCTATATCATTGTTAAAGCTTGGAAATGTCACATGTCCGTCTTAAGTGATATAGGGAAATACGTCTAGAAAAAAGTAAAATTAATAAGTTTAGATCTTAAATTTGATGAAAAATTTGATTGCTTTTTTTGCCAAAACAGAAGCAGCTTTGTTATTTTATACGTGTAATTTCTTTTTGTAGAAGTTTATTTTTATTTTATGGTAGTCAAAATTCACAAGGAAATTTTTTACTTAAAAATGATTTTTTTTTCTCAACTTGAGAAGAGATAGGAAACAAACAACCGTTATTACATATTTACTGTTTAATTTTCAGGAATAGACTTGAAGTATAAACATTGTTTTGAAACGTGTGACTTTTTACTTTAATGAAATGTAGGTGCCAATGAGACATCAATATCTACGTGAAAGGAAAAAATACAAAATCAGTATAGTAAAAAAATAAAAATGGGTGGCTGAGCAGATTTCAGAGCTGGACGAATCATAACAGTTAATTTAAACTACCTTTCATTTTTAACAAATGAAGCCAGCTGTTATATAAACCCAAAAAGGGACAACCAGCAAAGGTTCGGGACAGAGAAAGGCTACTCATTAATCCATTTATTGTTCCCGAATAAATACCTAGAGACTTTTTACATCTATTCATCTTACTAAAAATAACAGCTTCAACCCTGCAAGAGTTGCAAGTTTTCATCATTTCAAAATTAGCTTGGGAGTAAAAACGTTTAAGTCAATGAGCTCTGGTTCTGTTAACTGTGCAAAAATCCCAGTTACTTACTTAGTACCACTTTTCCAATACCGTAAAATGGGGTTAATCGGAACACTTTTCAGCTTTGATTGTAAAAAAAGCAGTTAAAAGATTTTTTTTTAATTTGATTTTTTGGGTAAAAACTTCGGTCTTGCTTTACTTTTGATATTCCAAGCAAAGACAAAAGATTTTGAGCAATTATTATTAAAATATATAGCAAATTATGGGTGTTCCGAATCACCCCGCTGATAGGGGTCAATCGGAACACTTGTTAAAATTTTTATTTTTTTCAACTTAATCTGTAATAGGTCTCACAAACATGAGTAATATTGATGGGGGAGAATAAGAACAGATAATTACTGTCAAATAAATGTATAATTTCAGTACCAGTAAACGTTTATAATTTGTGAAAATTCAAAATAATTTTGAACTTATGAAAAATGAAAAGTAATTTTCAGAAAAGCTTTTGAATTGAAATGCAAAGATTTAACATGAATAGAAGTCACTCATGTCGTCCACAAATATGTACTTGTCCTTAAAACTAGCAATTGTGACTTGGCTTAAGTTTTTTCATAACATCTCCTGGGATGAACTCTACCTTTTCTTTAGTTTTTTGAAATTTCTGCGTTTCGGGGATTGTCCTGAAAGATTTTTTCGCTTATTCATCACTGTCTGTGTGCTGGACGTTTACTACATAAAGTCTATGTGACTTTCTCCCTTTTATTTTAAGTAAAAAAAAGTCTCCTGGAGAAAAAAATCTTTTGAAATCTGTAACTTTTGTTATTCTAAGATTTAGTTGCTCACGAGAAGGGATAAACAGTAATAAATCCTTGTCCCTGTCTTGATTACAAGAATTGGGGTTAGAATCTTGATTTTTCAAACAATTTCCTTCAAATAAGTTTGAATTGGAACAACAGAACTAAGTGTTCCGATTCACCCCGCAAATTTTTTTCCCATGGCATTTTTCAGAATTCTTCACTTTTATGACACAATTTATAAAAAATGTAAATTCTAATGTGGTATTCTGTTGTTCAGAAACATGTATAATTGAAACATACCACTCATAGTTTTTAAATATAAGAAGGTTTGTTCTTGCATATGAAGTTTTGCAGTCTATGAAAATGTGATGTTTTCTAGCATTCAACGTGCAGCCCTCTTTAGAAGCCAGTAGCGTTGCCAGATTGACAAAAGTATTTTTTCCCTACTTCCTATGATCTTACCTTTCTAAAAAAAAATTCATGGCGAAAAATACCCAATAGTATATTTATGAAGAATTTCTTTGTGCGGTTGGGAAGTTTTGTTCCGATTGACCCCGCTGTTCCTATACACCCCATTTTACGGTACTAAATATATTTCTTAAGACACGAACACCAAAAATTTCTGAAGTGCACTCTAACTAAAGTCGATTCTAATTTCTGTACAATGGCAGAAAATTCTCAGAGTTCTGTGAAATATACATTGATAAAATCCTACATTTTTAAGCTGCTAAGACAAAGCTATAAACAACTGCATTTTTCGCTAATGACTGATCCTTGTAAATAACATCTTTCATAGTTATGAAGCTTACGAATATTGATAGTTGGTCTACTTAAGTCGAATAAGGGATGGTGCTTTTCTGGATCCGAGGATCTTCACAATGCGAATTTAGTACTTTACCACTAAGCTACGTAGAGAACCAATGAGTGATCAAACGAGAATGTGATACAAATGGGATGCCGAGGCCAAGCATTCTGGTGATGACAGACTTTAGATGCTGCTTGTTGTTGCTGCTGATATCTCGTTGCTGAGCTTGTTGTAGTTGCAGCAACACTTAGCATGCCACTGCTGTAAAGTGAGAGAGACGAGCGACTGATCATCAATAGTTACGGTCAATGAGTGAGCGTGAATGCAGGAGCTGTCACTGATGATTAATGTCGTTGAAGCGAAGTACTATGGCATCCCAATATATAGCAATTCATGTTGCCGCATTTATTGCGCTATGAGTTGTGTTTCCAGATTACCAAATGTGGCATAAGAAAGTAGACAGTTGCCTCGGCCTAAACCACCACCAATTCAGTTCTCTTCGCTCACGTTGCTTTTTATGACCTAAAGGAAGCAATTGACATTTCTCATCATAAAAACGACATCGCTGAACAATCTGGTATAAATCTTCTTTCTGATACAAATATTT
Source organism: Uloborus plumipes (assembly GCA_038373865.1). Lineage (NCBI taxonomy): Eukaryota > Metazoa > Arthropoda > Arachnida > Araneae > Uloboridae > Uloborus > Uloborus plumipes. Next base: position 86,510 of record JAXGGA010004529.1, read on the forward strand.
CTAATTCAGATCAGAAAAATGATCTATATCATCTTGATTTTATTTCAATTATTCTTCATTGCCAGCAATTTCTAACTTTGATATCACCTGCAAATATATAATATTTTCTGGGAACGTTCATTTACTTTTCATGCATTAATAATGTCCAAATGTTTTCCTCCCTTTAATTTTCCTGTATGGAACAATAATGTGAAAATATTCGGTACCCCATCGCTAATGAAGTGTGCAAGATATGCATCGATTACATAGACTCAAACGTCCACGCATGTACACACACACACACATTAATTTGTCACAGACAGGATACTTAAAAATGCAATACTTTTCCCTTTCAACGTAGCAAATTTAACGTAACAAAGCAGTTGAAGATTGGTTATTTATATTCTGTGCAAATTAGCATACTTGTTTGATGTTAGAAAAGTAAACAATTCTAGTAATTTTCATTGCAATATAAAGTCAAGATTGTTATAAATGTCCATCTTTGTATTTATTTCAATTTAAGATAGCTTCACTTTAATGCAGTATGTATAAATAATGACAACGTTGTGAAATGTTCACAATAAAACAATTGCTTTTATTGCTCCAATTTACTTGCACATTATGAAAAAGCAAATCAACCACGAATTCTATTTCGAGACAATAAACATTTATTCCGAGAGAAAATCAAAAGAACCGAATGGTAAACAAATTCTGCAATGAAATATCGAGGATCAGTATTCCCCACCTTTCTCAAGAAAAGTAATCCTGATTCTCCCTTTCCAATCTCTTTTTCGAGTGGCAAAAGTC